>JAMZAV010000698.1:0-278495 GCA_024449915.1 Sweltsa coloradensis
TTTTTTAGCGTATTTATAGTTATTGATATAAATCATTCCCTTTAGTTAACCTATATGAGTTCTCGTGTCATAAACGCGGCTTAATTGATGTTTCAGTGAGTAGGCTTAACCGTTGCTGGCGCAATCAACAAGATGATTAGACGCGTGGAGCAAGGAAATTGTCATTAACAGATAGCGATGACTAGGAATTATAATCCTCGACTCAGATTCGATCGATCAAAATATTATCCTACCTCTGCCAACATTGGGATGAAACTAAACCCTGTGTCAGGAATCTTGTATGTAAGGTTGCTGTGGTATTAAAACGTAAATAATTGTGTATTAAAAATTCATTTAAATGTATTTATTTAGGTTTCTTTTTCAAGCATATCATTACATAGGTTGTGTAGAATATTAAATCAACGCTTAATTAATGCCCTTACTAATAACTACGTATGACTAAACATATTGCAGCTACGTGAAGTTTAAAACAATATATAATTTAACAAACTTTAAATTTATTAAATGCTAATTCAGGAAAAATACTTGATATTTAATTCTATCAAAATATTATTTAAATTAAATCTCTAAAGAAGAAAATTTAGAATAGTGTGATAATTCACTCGACTGCTCATTTTCATCAGTCTTTGAACATTTATTCCGGCCTAATGGTCGTACGAATGAATTATAAATAATGTATTTTAGTGTACCGGTACTTTAATTTGACTTTGAAAATCTAATTTAATAAATAATTGAATAATGTTCTAAATGTAAATTTATTAATTGTCTGACCTACATTGTTTTCGTTCACCCAATAAAAAAAAATCAATACAAGATAGAAAATTTCACACGGTAACTTTTCGCTAATTGAAAACCTTCCAAGATTCAAACTAGAGCGAAGCCCGTTAATTTTCCCTCTCTGTATACCTAGTTCTTGTTTGCTGGGTAAATTGTCGGATCGCGTGGTTACGATGAAACCCCAGACAAAAGAGCGGGAAGTTGGTGTGAAAACGAGCCTGCTAAAACACGCCTTTCAGCTCACCCCCAAAGTTTGCCAAATAAAAGGACGCGGGCCTCACAAATTGGTGATTACCAGAGATGTGAGCGTGGACACCATTGTTTTCGGGATATTTGTTTGAAAAGAAGGTGGTAATAAAATACCTGTGTAACGAGATGGGATGAGGTGTGTAACAACACCGTGCCAGAAGACGAGCTAGTATACGATGTCTCACTGAAGTTTGTAGGTGAATGACATGTTTTGAAACAACATTATTATTTTATTATTATTTATTTTTACAATCCACATGTTATTCTCATGTATACAAGGTTACAAATGTATGAACAATGTACATTAAACAGTAAAGTAACGAGAATACCAGCATGGTTGTAGAAGAGAAACAGATAGGGCAGAGCCCCATAGCATGGCATGCCTGTTTCACTTCTGTGAGCGCTTGATACTTAAAACTATAAACTATTAAGATATTACTAATCATAAAACAATACTACGTTACAATGAAATAGAGAAATACAATAGAATCAAAAGTCAGAACTACGTTTCAATAAAATAGGAGACATTCGCTACACTTAGGGCCTAATGATAAAATGACAAACATGGCATTATTTTGGCTAGATTGGTAGATACAATACAACCTACACTAATTAATAATCGAAAAACAGCTGTGAGAAATGAAAACCGTAGGTCAACTAATGCGGATTAAAACCAGTCCGATGTTACATTTGAATCACTGAAATAAAGTTTTTATCCTATTCTTAAAATTACTATCATTTTTCAGGGGTATTGTGTTCCATAAAGTGACTGCACGGTTGTAGAAACCATTTTGATACATTGAAGTTCTAGCACGGGGAGGATTGAGAATGACACCTGTGTTCTGGCGATTGAGTTGTCTAGGGTGAATTGAAATTCTGTTGTACGGGTTGAGGTCTGTTTCACCAGTTAACATGTTCCTCAGTAAAATGAGGTCAGCTTGTTTACAATAATTTTTAATTGAGGGGAGGTTACATCGAGTTAGACGCTCAGTCGCACTATCTGAGTAATTGTTCTTCATTAAAATTATCTTAGTTGCGCGATTCTGAATTACTTCTAGTTTGTGCATATTTATTTGAGATGTAGGGTGCCAAGCAGGTAAGCCGTAAGTAATGATAGGTCTAATTAAAGAGAGATATGCTGTCCTCTTTGTGTTGGCTCTACTTTTCTTAAGGTTACGGTTGACGAAGCCTAGTAGCTTAGAGGCCCTATCTCTAACACTATCTGTGTGTTGATCCCACTTAAGGTCTGATGAGATGGTTATACCTAACAGTTTTATGCTTTTTTCTTGATTTAGAAAGTTTCCTGAAATGACATAGTTAGACAGAATCGGAGATTTGGATCTAGAAAATCTAATATATTGTGATTTGCTGGCGTTCAGGTGCATACTATTCAAAGCACACCATTTTTCAAGTGCAGATAAGTCAGCCTGTAGTGAATTTACATCATCTATCCCTGAAATCGGTCTAAACAAGGTAGTATCATCTGCATACTGGGCTACTTGGGAAGTCACATGTTGAGGTAGGTCCAAAAAGAATATTGCAAACAGAAGAGGGCCAATAACAGAACCTTGAGGCACCCCTGAAGTGACTTCCACAGTGGCTGATTGGGAACCATTAAAGATAACCGATTGTCTCCTGTGAGATAGAAACGATTGGATCCAGCCTAAGGCACTAGCTTCTACTTTGTACCCCTTTAATTTTGCTAACAATCTTTTATGGGGAATTTGGTCAAATGCTTTAGCCCAATCTAAAGCTATGCAATCTACCTGTTTCACAGAAGACGTCTCGAGCGAATTCAGCCACTGGTCAATCACTTCAGTCAGGAGTGTAACGCACGATCTCTTAGGGATGAAGCCATGTTGATTAGAATTAATCAGATTATTTGTTTTAAAATGATTGAATAAACGCTTAGTAACCAGTTTCTCCATCACTTTACACACTAACGAAGTCAAAGATATGGGTCGGTAGTTGTCTATTTTACTCCTATATGATAACGTTATTAAACATTCATTATTTATCCGTTATGAAATATTAACAGGAAAATGTAAAATTTAATGCAAATTACGAAAGTCGACTTTTCGCCGGCTAAATGAAGGGAAAATGAAGTGCTCGACAGACACACTTTAATGTACAATATTTATACTTGGCGAAAAAGTTCAAAATTGATAATTTTTGTGTATTGGTTTGGTTTGGTTACCAAAAAATATTATTTATCTTATGCTGTATACGGTTTCTTGACAACATGCAAAATTTCATCACGACGGATGGATCCTGGCCGAGCGAATAGATATTTGCCAACTGCCAAAATATTGTCCTATTACCTCCTTATTCTTATTTTCTCATTGCAAATTGATAGTCAGCGGTTTCGCCACGGTCGCTTAGCCGGTTCCTACTCGAACACCGAAATTAAGCAGCCTCAGGCGTGGTCAGGGGGAGAGTGGGTGACCGCACTGCCCTGAAACACACGTACACCGCTAGTTAGAGCAGATGGAGGGGAGAGCTAGTGTAACGGCTTCGTTCTCCTCGACGTCTGCTCGGCAGTCATGGTTAGTGGAGGAACCTATATGACTGTCAAGGTTACACTACACTATCCTTTCGGATGGGACATAAAGCCGATGGTCTAGCTAGGATCAGATTTGTGTAAATGGTCAATGTTTAGCACACATGTGCTATATCTCGACAGCTGCAACGTTGAATGAGACAAAGCATATACGTGCGGCATCAGTACCCTACTAATGACAATAACGATTATTGGGCGAGAGACAACATTCAAAATATTATTACAGAGCTCGCGCGATCATGAGGGGCGCATGAATAGAGCCTCGGATACGACCAGGCTCAAGTACCCCACCTTGACAGGCTTATCTTTGTCATTAATTAGAGGTATCCGCTTATCTCCGGCTAAGTACAACTCTGTGTTAGGCGCTTCAGATACTTCGCATCATCACTTTGTACAGGTCGACTGCTATCCTCTGCACAGAGCTTCTGATATAGGGTTTTATACAGTGGCGTAACAAGCTCTTGTTTTTCGGAGAGGGAGCGAACTTTGCCCATGAAACAATTGCTTCGGGAAAAGAATGTATTCTGGCACGATGTATGGGGGATGCCCACCAGCCAGTGCGAGTCTGGGGCTCATAGCTCCAGAAATTTTTATTTTTAACATTGCAAATGGTGGATTTTATCGTGGTTTGCTTTCGTAGATAATTTATAAAATTGAGAAAATTGTCAGTTAACAAAATCTTGCCACAAAATTGTGCCCCCCTCGCTCTTCTCTGCCTCGATCCCCCTCCTTTAGTTACGCCACTGGTTTTAGTGATGTATTTCGAAGTGTAAAGAAGGAAAAGGTTGACCCCTACTTTAAATATTTCCATCTGATTTTCGTTTCCGTGTGAAACGAATCATCAACTTGGAATATTGTTCTTTAAATAACACATGATGGACACACAGACTGGTGAAGATATTGTTGCTAGTGTACAGTTATTTGTCGTTTTTAGCTGATTTATTATTCATCGGTGACTAAACTAGACACTTGGTTCAAGGATTATACGAAGCAATATGCGAATGGCTACTTATATGAATGAATTTGCACACTTTTTGACAGTAATTAAATTTAACTAACGTCGTAAAATTTTGAAACTACGCCTACATTTTTACATCAATCAAGATAATTTTTGGCATACTCAGAAAAGTGATTACCAATCCTCGTACATGGCCTCTTTTCCAAATTTTGGCCCCGTTTGGTCAAACAATGGTTTAAATATCGACAAAACAAAATTGCAATTTTATATGGACTTTGAGGACTCACGCGAAAACGTCTGTAACATAAATAAAAAATAATGCTATGCGCGAGAAAGAAGTATTCAGTTATCTGTCCGAGGGTGAAAACAGAACATAAAAATGTTGATTTCCCTTCGTGTAATCGGAAAAGTACGAAAGAACTGTTCTCTAGACGCTGAGCGTCCGTACCCAAGGATAAGACGGTGTTGCATAAGGGCGTGAGAGGTAGCTGACGTGTGTTCACCCCAAGCTATGAATCCCCCCCCCCCCCCCCTCCTCGGACCAGCTCGGCGTCCCTAAGAGTTCCGGTTCCGGTTCCCTACGCGAAGACGCCCTCTCAACCCGACGTCGAACTAGGCAAACAGTTTTTTTAATCAAGTTTCACTTTTTAAACTCGTTCCCGTTTTAAACGACGATAATTTGAGTGATTACGGGTAAAACGCAAGAGGGTTTTGAGCAAGGGAACGCTATTAGGCGTCGTGTTGGCTTTGAAAACGAAGAGGGGTGTCGCCCCCCCCCCCCCTTCTAACTTCACTCGGCGTGGTTAAAGCGTGTTAATGTGAGATCTTTTAAATAAACATTGATTTATTTATGTTTATCGAAATCTATACGTAAATCTGAACGCGAAGGGTGGAGGAGTAAATGTGTTCATATTCAAATAAAAATAAGGCTCTAACAAGATTTTATTTATTTTTATTTTATTTTTTTTATTTTTTATTTTTTTTTATTTATTTTTTTTTTTTATTTTTTTTAACTTATTTATGTATTTAAATATTTGTAATCACTACAACTGGACGAATGTCCCACAAGTGCAATTCACCAAACCATAACAATACCATTCATAACGCAACAAAACAATATATTATTATCTTGGTCCGTGTCCAACATTTATTCGGGTTGGGAGAGTAGTGCATTACTCCATTTCTCGGGTTAACATTTTACCTTAGTTGCCGGCTAGGGTTGACACACCACGTCTTCCTCAAACACCTCCTCCGCTATCGTGGGTCTGTTTAGTAGATCCCTACATTTGTCACGATTTTCCCACAGTCTTTCTGCTTCCACTTCGTTCCATGTTATTCCTATTTTCTCAACACTGTCTTTAATCTGATCCACCCACTTGTCTCTTGGTCTGCCCACTTTCTTCTTGTGTCCTTCTAGTTGTTCGAACTCTCTTCTTGGTGTCCTAGCCGGATCCATTATTTTCATATGCCCAACCAACGTAGATGTTCTCTCTCCAACGTGACTTGTACGCTTTCAACACCTAGTCTGTCCCTGATTACACTTCTCTTGATCCTGTCGTTCTGTTCTGTACGTCACACCCAATACACTTCTCAAGAACTTCATTTCTGCTGCCACAATCCGACTTTCTGCTTTATAGACCAAGGTTCATGTCACTGGGGCATATGTCAGGATTTGTATACAATACAATATAAAATTAGTTATAATGACATATTAAATGTATGTGCGTGGTGTTGTATGTATGTTTGAGTGTATGATTGTGTGATTGAGTATGTATGCATGTCGTGTGGTTAGCTGTAAACTGTTCTGTGAGCATTTAATGGATGAGCGAAGCGAGGACTTCAATTTCACTGACCCCCAAAAAATTTAGCTCGGGTGTTTTTGGTTTGTTTGTTTGTTTTGTTTTGTTTTTTTTTTGTTTTTTTTGTCTGTTTGTTCGCTCTCTACTGGGCAAACGGTATTATGTGATCTTGATGAAAATTGGAGGGGACCTTCTATATCTCTGAACTTAGACCTGCCACGTTTTTGGGTACAATCGAAGAAATATTTCTTATGAATATCGTACTTTTCCGATTTTTTCCGATTTTTGTGCGATATTTTCGTGGCATTTGGGCCGATTCTGATCAAACGGGTAAGGCTACAACGTTCATATTTCACATGGCCATTAAGGTTTTGGTGATTTAGTACCTTTGGAAAGAAAAAGTTGAAAAAGTTAGCCAGAATCCATAGAAGTAAAGGTTTTAATATAAGTTTTTTTAGGCATATAATAACAAGTAACAAGTAACAATAGAAACTTGAAAACAATCACCTACAATGCGTTCACAAAGCACTTGCAAAAGTAAAGAGATCCCACGCAAACTAAAAACTTACAAAAAAGCTCATCCATAAACGCGACTAAATAAAGCGTTCGCGAAGCGGCCTAGTATAATTACTTTTTGGCGATCTTTACAAATCCCCAGTATATAAAAAATAGGGTTTATGCAAATGAACTACATTATAATGTGTGTTTGTAGGCGACTTTGTAGTTGGACGGTATAATATGTAAAATAATGGTGTGACAATCCCCATGAATGAAAGTGGGTCATAATTTGATCTTTTAAAAATGTAAACAATAGTTTCCAACAACATCGGTAACTCGATTTTTTTCTTAGGAAACCTTTCCAGAAACTTGTCCTTCTTTAGTTGACTAACTAAATACATTGTGTGACTGTGACGGCAGTTAATATGACATTTCAGAGGGCCATTTTTTCCCGCTATCGTATTTTGACTGTGGATACCATATTTTGTAAAAACTTTAGTCAGGTTTGCCGGTGGCTCAGGATTTGGTCGTTAACGTCAGCTGTATGAACGAGTCTTCTCTCTGTACCACTATGTACATTTAGATATTATTATCTTGTTTCAAAATTTATTTGCATGTTTTAACAAGTATTTCTTATTTATCCAAGTAGGGCACAAATAACATGAGTATCATCTTCATCGATGAAAAACGTATAGGGATAGTTTGAAAAGTACGAACTTACATGTTTGGCTTTAGAAATATGGCATTTGAGTGCATATTTCATTAGGATTTAAAACTTCGTCCTAGCCAGCGGCTTAGCCAAGGTCGTTTAACCGGTTCCCACTCGATCACCGAAGTTAAGCAGAATCGGGCGTGGTCAGGGGTAAAGTGGGTGACATCTCTGCCCTGAAACTCACGTATATCGCTGGTTAGAGCATATGGAGGGTTCGAGAGCTAGTGTAACGGCTTCGTTCTCCTCGACGTCTGCTCGGCAGTCCGGGTTAGTGGAGGAACCTATATGACTGTCAACGTTACACCGTCCTTTCGGATGGGACGTTAAGCCGTTGGTCCCCTTGGTACTTTTCGAATAAAGGAGTAGGCTACGTGCCAGTACTGGGTTTCCCCTCCTCCCTTGTGTTCATACTTCATCCTCATCTATCACCACTCATCGTCTCGAATAGCCAAAATGCATTTAAATAATATGAGACGTTAAGCAATATCCAATCCAATCAAACCTCGTCCAGTCCGTTAACATGACTCTATAGGAAATGTATTTTTGCATTTATGCATTTAAGTTTTCTGATGACATTACGCCGTTTATCATCATGACCGTCCCCCTCGGCTCCGCCTGTACATAAATACTGAAATCTGAACAGAAAACATGACAGTTTAATAAAAATAAAACCGCGCATATTGACAAACTTGACTGCAAATAAAAACTGAAATATAATTGGATTGATGGTTTTGATGTGTATTGATGTATGCACTTGAATTATGATGTTGACTTGTTTAATGTAGGTCGCAGCTAAATGTGTAAAGCGCGTTATCAAATGGAAATAATTCAACAGACTCACATGAATGCGCACAAAACAAAATATTCCTCTTGGGTAACCTGTCCAGGGAAAATCAAATGCCCCTCCCCAGGTCTCTCACTATGTATAATAGAGATGCATGTATTCAATCCATTGCCTCCGCACTAACGACTCAAGAAAATCCAAAGACAAACTTTCAGTCAGGATTGTCAGTGGCGGGTTTGAGGCCGAGACCTCCTGAACGAGAGTATCGCACTTTACTCTTGAACTGCATCTAATTACATGTTAAATTGCATTTAATAAATTCTATTTCATTTTGTCAATGTATTGTGTAGAGGAAGACAGACACCTTGTGTTTGGAGCATTCTGCCTCAATTGTTAAAACGTTTTCTAAAATTTTCTTCTAATGCTACTTTACTGGTATTACAATCGTAAGTTCATGGTATGTGCTCGCCATGTTTTCTGTTTGTACTTTGTCATATTGTATGCCCCTTAGTGTAGACCTATTTAGATTTTTTGTTTTTTCTAAGAGTGCCGCATGCATGAATGGAATAACCAACAAAATAGAAGAAATTAAATATAAATTAACAAAGTTAGAAAAAATCAAAAAAACAAAAAAACAAAACATTAAAAATCAATAATATAATTTATTTCTTATATTCATGAGAGACGACAGCTCACTAAATCAAAATAAACAATCAGCTTGTGAGAGCCTATTTGGCCACGTTCTACTAGTGAAAATGTCCCGTAGAACGGAAGCTTTAAGTTTAAATAGGGATCGTAGCGCATACGCTTGGCACAAATGGTATGGCTCTGTTATTTACTGGAATATTTATGAAATTAATGTTGATAATGGTAGTTTGCTGTTGAATCTTAGTCGATGTCCACTCGGATGCATGAATGGGATAACCGCCGATGTCCCATTTATGCACGCGGCCCCTCGAATAATCTTTTCTGAAATAAATGGAAAATAATATTCAAGCCACATTCCGCATTTATAGAAATAAAATCAAGGGTGAATTGAAGGTAAAACATCGTACACTCGATTACCAGGGAGGTCTCTAATCGACCCCAGTTCGACAAGCCTGACTAAAAATATTCCGTCGGTTTTTTTCAGTCATTGACGGATGCTGGGCTCGAGTTCTAGCAACTACAGCCCTCGTCATTCATTCCTAACTGACCAACTTGGCAGTTAATCTACCTAGTTAATTACCTGAAAAGGGTAACACCTCAGTCCTCAACAAAAATGTATTTCTCTATACGTAAAATCCCCCGTCTGGGCCCGGGATAGAATTGGCCCAGAGCTTGGCTCTGCTAATCGTAAAAGGCGATTCAAGAGAAAAAGTCCACCTTGCAAACATCAGCTTGTAAGAAGGGAGTATATTACTTCCTGAAACTAGAGACTACCTCTGACAATCGTCGTCGGGGACACCTCCCCCTTCCCTAGACGACCTCCCAGACGACGACGACGACAATGACACCACGAAAGATGACAAAGACAATGACGACCGTGACGTGAGACCCCCCATTCCTCCCCCTACCCGTGGGCATAGCCCCTCCTGCCATATCCCCTAAGCTAGAGTGGCACATTATGACCTATAACGGTTGACGCGCCCTTAAATTTAATGAATCACAAAAATCTACGTAAAATGTGTTTTGAATCATACTGTTGTGACAAAGTTATTTGCACATTATTGTAAAACAATCGTTGGTTCCAAGGATACTGCCAAACACTGCAAAAGCTTCGCTATTCTATTCCTATTACAGTATTTGATACTGCTTCCAACTGACCAACTCGGAAGGTCCCGTGTTCCATTCCCGTTTCAGGCTTACGTTTTTAAACTAGAAGTAGTTTTATAAAACTTTATTAATTTTATGTTTTCCTCTCGAGTTGGTTTTGTAATTTTGGTTACGGCCTACAAAGGAAATAACTCAACGGATCAAATTCAATTGAGCATAGCGAACTAAGCGTAGATTTCAATTTGATTACTTTGAGAAAAATTCGATTTAATAAAATGTTTTCCGACTCGTTTGGTCTTTGGCGGACAGACGGCTGGAATGGAATTTCCAAGAGAACATCCAAATATTTTAATTTTAACCAGCTATACATTTTGGGTCCATTCTTTTGAAGAAATATTTCTACCTTTATAATATTTTTGTATTGTTATTTGTTCGTAAATTTGGTAGGACGTGCTACGTTTTTGGTTACATTTGTTTTCATTTTTTTTATTAAATAAATGTGCTCATCCATCAACGCGACTTTAAAAAGCGTTCAATTTGTGTGCATTGACGCTATCTGTGAGTCTATTCTAAAAACCCAAAGGTGCCCAAAGGGCCTACTACCATTTTTAGTCATTATTATTTTACCATGAAGCTTTCGAAAGCCATTTTCATAAATCGTGCGGATTTATGTAATTCACAGCCCTGCTGTTACTGCACGTACCGGAAGTGGTTGTTGGGGAGTTGGCTGTGGTTTTATTTGACTTCCGTTCCCTGCACACGCCTCCGAAATTCAAGAACAGAACATAACCTAACCTCAACTTTTACCTCTCAACGAAAAGCACAAATGCATCACCTAAAAGGCTATAACGGTAATAAATTATAATATTTACATGTATTTAAAGTCTAGGGCTAGTACACAAAAAGGCCTAGGCTAGGCCTAGCTTCGTCCAGTTCGTTTTGAAGCATCCTGCAAGGGACTCTTTCGAAGGGGGTGGAACTGGAACTAGCCCCTAGGCCTAGGCCCTATGAGCTTTATTTTGCGTCTGCAATCTGCATGCTTGACACAGTAACCACAAGCCTACACACCCCACTCCCCAGTGTTATTTATACAGCAATGTAGGCCCTAGGCCTAGGTCTTGGTAGGCATACCACGTGATTAGCCTATTTATCAAAATTCTAAAATATCTATGTAGGCCTAGGGTCATGGCTTTGTGTGACTAGGGCTAGCCTCTAGGCCCTACCGGTACAGGGTTCCATAATTTTACAAAATCGACGAAAACACTCTTAAAACTAGTAAAATGCCACCATTTGCAATGTTCAATGGTCATTTCTATTCCATTCTCGTTTTGGCAACTAGGCCTAGCCCCTACAATATGAGACGTAAAGCAATATCCAATCCAATCCCTACAACCGGCACTTCTTCGGTTGTGAGTTGTGACGTTACAATTTTAAAACACTGATATTCCACGAAACGCTTAGGTTAGGGGGTGGGGGAGGGGGGCACAAAGCGCGTATGTTTCAATAACAATAATAATATTAATGCAAGACTTACGCGCTTTGCGATATCTCGTTAATGATCCTTATACAATCACGAGGCTGGATGTCACATTCAAAGCACATGTTAGCTTCGATGTCACTAGGTAGGAGGCCTAGGCCTAGTAGAGACCTAGGTAGGTCTAATTGTTTTCACCTGAAAATAATGTTTCAATACAGTAACTTATTCATTTTAGGCCTAATAGGCCCTATTAGTTTCCTGCTATCTTTAACGCAGTTGCTCGAATTGGGTACTAACATTTAAAAACCTAGGCCTAGGCCTATACCGGATAACTTACCCTATCTAGGCTATTGTTTGTGGTTGGGGAAAGAAGAAAGGAGACCAACAGCTTAGCTTACCTAAGACGAGACGGGCAGCTGCGTGAAACTAGCCGATGGCATTCTATCACAACCAACCTATCTAGGCTAGGCCTATGTTTTCTTTTTTAATATTTTGCCTTACAGTTCGTTGGTATTACTCAGTCATGATCATCAGTATGAATTATTTTCTATACATTTATCGATATTACCAACAAAGCCTGTTCTGACCTATAAGTGGAACCTCGAGTGTGGCAAGTCCGCAAGTGTAGTAAGTCAAAACAATGCAATTGCATTCCGTTTGCTGCCTCGCTGTCTTCGATGTCATGTGTTGGCTTCCGTTATCGACTGATAGCTCATTTCCAAACATAAATCTCGAGTATGACACCATCAGCCCAGCCAGTGCATGGCACATCGTGAGATAATCTCCGTCTTTAGAGTTTGGTTCGTGCCGCTATTGACCAATTATTTTAATTTCGATAATCGATAATTAATTTTGGTTATCGATTATCGAAATTATATATCCATTATTGGGCGATTCCACTGTTACGTGTGTGACTTTTGCAATGAAATATGAAGGAAAATTGAAATTTGAAGGCATGGGAGATTTGTTTTATGAAAAAACAAAAAGTGTGTAATTTAGATTAGACATTTATTGATTTTTAAAAAAAAAAAAAAGTAAAATTATCCTTATAGTTTAGTTATTATGAATTTTACCAAATTTGCGTTACGTTTGTGACTCGGAGAAATACAGATATTTGAAATGTAATGTTTGTCACCATATTCCTGTGAAACTACAATGTTTAGAAAATTGAGATTGATGTGGGTTTGAATGGCTGAACTATTAACTGTTTAAAAAATAAATTGTAGATTTTTATGTTTTTTAATTTGTCCACTAAATAAATGTCCGAAGTTGCGTTACGTGTGTGACAATAGGCCGTTACGTGTGTGACCGTGTGAATATAATGGTAAAATTAGGAAGAATTCAGTGTAGTTTGTAGTTTTTTTTCACTCAATGATTAAAAACTTAACTAGTCCACGTGGATTTATGACTTTTGGAGCAGTTATTTTTTTAAAATGATTTTTATAGGATAAAATATGGAATCTGTAACTTCTGGCCACTTCCACTTCCAATACTTTCCGTCAGGAATCATCTTGCTGACTTGTACTTTGGCACTTTCTTTCTTTACTACCTTTCCTGCATAAACTACTTATTCATAGGTAACAAGACACCAGTCTCCAACTTGGACTTCTACTAGTGGTTCACTATCGGAGGTCATTTCAAGCTCCGCGTCTCAATTTCCTCATCGTTTAGCTCGTAACAATCTTGAATGTCGGGGAACATTTTTATCGTCAACATCAGAAGTCTGTAGCTTTATATGTTTCCTCTAGGGTAACGTTCACATATAACATGCATGTTATGTACTGTATTCCTTCTTTCTGAGGTAACAGTACTCCGTGGTTTCTCAGCTAGCAATCTTAATAAAGAAAACCAAACAACAATATTATTTGCAAAATAACTAGGCCTAGGCCTAATATATGAAATAAAACAAATTAAAAAAAAAAACTGCATTGGTAATACTATGTACGTAGAAATGTACATTAGCTCTACCGTTTCAGTTACTTATTGGCTGATGTGGAAGACATGTTGTTGCCGTCATCAACTCTTCTGCGGTTTGTGCGAAGTCTAGCGATCTCTAAACCACAACATTGTCCTTCTTGCTCATTGATTTTAATGTAACAATTAACTGTGCTGACAAGCTTCATTCACCTACTAGCTGCTTGAGGTTTGTTACTGCCATTGTCCAATTTGGCAATTACAAACCCAAAGATCTTGAATGCCAGTTGAGAAAACAGCCCCATAGACTCCAAAACAAGCGGGATATTTAAATTGCAACAACTGATAGGTCTATGTCTTGTCCTAAATTATACTACTGTACAAAGTTAACCCATTACAAGGTATTTAAATTGAATATAAATTTGTTATCATGTTTGCTAACTAGAAAAGTTTGTGAAAAGTGGTGGGCAAAGAAACAAACCTAATGTGTCACAAACGTAACGTTACGTTTGTGACAAGGAAAGTTACGTGTGTGACATACTTAAAAAGGGTCATTAAAGCACTTTTTGATTTTTGGTTTTTGATTTTCATCTTTCTTAAACCTGTTTAAAAGAGGAATTAATTTGTAAACATTGTACTAAATTTATTTCAACCCTAAAATTTAATATCAGTTTCTTGGCGTTACGTGTGTGACCAACTTGTAATGAGTCATCGTTTTGTGTTTTTTTTTATCACCAAAAAATAAAATAAAAAATGCCTGCTTTTGGCTTTTGGTAGGAATAAGTTAACTTAGTTCACTTGTAAAAAGTTTTTTTTTTTTTTTTTTTAATAAACACAAAATATATCAACAATTGATTATGTCATTCATTTTTTTTTTAACGAACGAGAAACGAATCATTGCACATAAAGTACAATAGATTTGTAAATACTTGTTAGATTTTGTTTATTTTTGTTTCATTGAAAAGAGGACAATTTTTTCATTAAAAATATGTAATTTGGTTGTCTTGGCAAAATTTTAATTATTTGAGCCAGCAGGACCACTTTCAGTGGAATCGCCCTATTGATTATCGATGGGTAACATTGATTATCTCGTGCATCCCTAATTTTAGGTTTGTGCCATATATATTTATACGAGCGCCGTGTGGCTCAGCTCTCGCCGGCAGTCATGACGAACACATCTCCCAAATAAGCTTACGGTTGCGGGATTGATATCACCTCACCACCGCTCACCTCTTCTTTTATCTCTAGGCGATAACTCATAGTGCACATGTATGTATGTATGTATGTAATGTAGCCTATGTATGCTGAATCACTTGCATTCCACTCAACTTGGACTCGTCTGTGTTGGTACATAGTAGTAGCATTTCGAGTGATTTGTTAACTCTAAATTAGTTGGCCGGTATGAGGCATAGTCTAGGAGAAGTTTTAACTTTAAAATGTCTTTTTTTATAATACCAAAACTTGTTTTAGGTCTACACATTATTCTCCGCAAGCGGCTAAGGGTGACAATAGTCTCTACATAATGATCATTTTCTATCGGGGCACACTTTGGTGATCCTTGTCACCCCTCGAAAATACTTTTATAGGCCTAAAAGCATAGTAGGTCTAATGGCAAGTTTACAATGGACGACTTTCAAATTGGACATTCTCTTCCCAAGCAGACCAGTAAGCCTACAGTGAAGCCAGTAGGCCTAGCTCATTCCCGGTCTTCCCCATGGACTCCAGCTGTGTGTGTCCGAATCAATCGTAAAGTTGCACAATCGAAGATGTGTGCTGTATCTTGTTCACCTTGCTTACACAGTGGGCATCTGGCATTCTTCTTGATCCCTATTCTCTTGAGGTGTCTGTACATAAGAAGTCGTGACCAGTGGTAACATAACATAACATAACATTTCTTAACGGTTGCAAATGGGCCCTTCCGCCCGGTGGCAACCACTCACTCCCCCCAGACCTAATTACTGTCCCCCCCCTAAAAACGATCTAAATTCCCTTAAAGACCCACTACCTACAATATCCCCCGGCAAGTCATTCCATTCCCTAACAGTCCTTTCCATGAAACCATACCGACCCAGATCCGTTCTTACTACTTGACGCTGGAACTTCCATGAATGATCCCCCCTTCCCCTGTAAAGCCCCTCTTGTAGCCTATTGCGGATGTCCCCCCCCCCCCCACTTCCCCGCCGCCCTGTACATATTGCACAACCTAACCTCCCTTCTTCTTCCCTCTAATGACTCCCACCCCAACTCTCCTAACATTGCAGTGACACTGTCATATACTCTCTCTACATTCCCCTTATCATCCTCTTCCCACCGCCACCGCCTAACCTTTCCCGTAACCCTTCTTGCCGCCCTACGTTGGACTTTCTCTACTTCCAAAACCTCCCCCAACTTATACGGATCCCATGCCGCCGCCCCATACTCCAGGACAGGTCTAACCACTACCTTATATGCCCGATCTTTAACCTCCCGGCTGGCCCCTCTTAGATTTCTCATAACAAAACCCAGAGCCCTATTTCCCTTCTTAACAACTTCTTGCACCTGATCCCCCCAACCCAAATCCTCTGCCAACATCACCCCTAAGTACTTATACGTTCCTACTTTCTCCATAACAGCCCCCATTAAAGTGTATGTCCTACCTACCTTAATTATTCTTCGCGAGAAACCAACCACCTTACATTTACCTATGTTCAAACCCATCTTATTTGCTGTGACCCATTCCTCTATTACCCCCAGATCTGCCTGCAACAGCCTAACATCCTCAATCCCCCTTATTGCTCTATACAAAACACAATCATCTGCAAATAATCTTATTCTTGATGTTATTCCCTGCCCTATGTAATTTACTAGGAAAACGCTTAAGTCCCGCCGCGTTGTAGGATGAGCGTAATTGGTGCATTGAGCTGCCATGTGTTATGCGGATTTTCTGTTGTTCTGTGGAAAAATCATTACTTAGTTGAATTTTTTAAAAATTAAATTAAATTAAATAAAAAATTAACTTTAATTTTTAATTTTTTTAAAATTAATTGTAATTGTTAAAAAAATAAAAAATGTAAAATTGCGATTTTATAAGAAATAATTTTTGATTGCGCTCAAATTTAACACGAATATATTAATTCATACAATAAGAGTTCTGTGAAAAAATCATTACAATAGGATAAAGCATGTAGGTGTTATAAGTCAAAGAATTGTTTTAAAAAAGAAAAAACTCGTAAAATTTCGATTTTCATGAGAAATATATTTTCGATTACGCTTAGATTTTACACGAATATCTTAATCCATAAAATTAAGGTTCTGTGAAAAAATCATTACAATCGGATTAAGTATGTAGAAGTAATAAGTCGAATAAATTTTTTTAAATTCGAAAAAAATCGTAAAATTGCGTTTTTTATGAGAAAAATTTTTCCGATTGCGCTCAAAAACGTGGCAGTTCTAAGTTCAGAGATTTCGAAGGCCTCCATAAAATTTCATCACAATCGGAGTGGGTCTGTCCGTGGTTTCTCTTGTGACCGTTTGCAAGAATTTTGAGTATTACTTAGATCACAGTTTTTTATTTATTGGAGCGTTTTCTGTCAAATTTGTGTAAATAATTCAAGTTAAAAATAATTTATTAATGTTCAAAATCTCAAACAGATTGGTACATCCAAAGACTTACAAAAAATTAAAGTTCATCAGTTTCCTCTTGTGACAAGGTAAGCACACTGAAATGTACATGTCAAGTTTCAAGTCCTGGCCTATCAAATCTAACTTCATTTTGAAATAAAAAACTTGTCTGATCACCAATCCCTAACTAATGTATTAAACAACACTTGATTTGTTAACATTGGGTTAAAGATAATGACATTATTCATATTTATACTAAACATGTATGGTTTCTCTTGTGACAGTTTCTCTTGTGACATATGTGAACCAGTATTAAGCAAGGTTAATATTAGTTACAAAGCATTGTTTTTTATCAATCAATAGTCATACTGTCATTAGAGAAGCAACAAGATAAATTACAGGTAGATTGGAATAATTATATATTTACAAAACAAATGGTAAAATGTTGACAATCAATTGGTTAACTACTGAAATATATGAGATCGATTATTAGCCAAACAGTTAAAAACAAGTGTAAAAGTGCAAGTGTTAGTAAAAGCATTTATGATGGATTGATTGACCATGTTGAATTATAAGATTCATCAACATCAAAAGAGCTTAAAACACAAAATATTTATAGGGAAATGAGCAATGAAACAACACGCTGAAATTCCACAGCTTCAACGCAAAAGATAGCTACACGCGGACGCCCTGAATACGTAACTAAATTAGGTGCTGCATTCAGTTTGGCTAAAAGAGTGTTCTTTGCCAGTGGGCCTATAGCAAAATCATTGATAGCTGGCCACATAAATCGGTTTGGCCCACAAACTTTCATAAATATAACTCAAAAGTCAAAACGGTTTAGTTTTAGCGTTAGTTTTAGCCATTTGATAGGCATAGAGCTGTAAAGTGAACCAGTTATTTGATAAAATTTGTTTAGGCTATAAAATTAACAGGCTGCTTAGTTTTCTAAAACAGTCTAGGCCTAGGTCTAAGCCCAACACCTCTGGACTTGTACCTACCCTACCTAGAATCATAGGTCTTTTGCCTACATTCAAACCACTTAGTTCCCGTGACTAGGCTTAGGCCCAGTAAAAGTATTATCTCTAAAAGTTACCCATGTCATGTCCCTGCCTAAAAGTTGTTAACATATCAATTCTAGGACCTACTGTTAAAAGTTCTACCTTGCCTAAGCCTAGCATTTCTAACCCTATTCTGGCCCGGATTCCATTAGTGATTCTGAATCTAGATCTAAGTATTTATTTTACAGTAGGCCTATAATTAACATGCATATTATTTCAATAAAGCCTAAAATGTTGATGTTTTACTATACATAATGGGAATTAAACTTAGAATAACAACAACAACAACAAGTAGAACCATGTGCTTAAAAAATGTGGTTTCTCTTGTGACAAGTTCTTCGGTTTCCTCTTGTGACTGATATTGAGATCTAACTAGAAGGCTGTGTATTGAACTCAGGTTGATGCCACTTACACCATCTATTTAGTGTGGCATGAACTAGCACTGTGCCAAGTTTTGGGTCAATAAATGCAATACTCTGTTCTTACAGCTAGTTGAATCACTATTTGGTTTCTCTTGTGACAGCTTCAAATACAGATTTGAAAATCATATTTCCACAAATCTTCTTTTATTTTTAGGGTTTAAAGATAGTAGATTAATAAAATATACACTTTGCTGAATAACTGGGTACAATTTTTTTTTATGTAAGTCAATTAGAAAACTTTTGATAAACATCCAAAGTTAAACATTATTTTCCGGCGTTTTTTCCGTTTTAAAAATTTCCACGTTTAACTTTGTTTTGAACACACATGTATTAAAATAAACTTCACAAGGCATAATAAATAAGATAGTGTGATCTTTTGTGATTAATTTGATGTATCATACTTAGTTGTAACATTATTTTTTATATTTTGTTATTTTGGATACTTTCTCATGGACATACCCAGTATCGGTTTTAGCCGGAATCGTGTTAACAGACACACAAAAATACAAAAAAAAAGAAAGAAAGAAAAAAAAAAAAACATTCCGGATTTTTTTCTCCAGTGTAGTGAAATGGAATCTTCGCTTCGCTCGCTACGCTCGCTACGCTCATCCAATAATAAACAACAAAGGTCCTAACACTGAGCCCTGCGGTACCCCCGATGTAACCTCTATACTATGTGACAAGGTACCCCCAACCCTAACCCTCTGAGACCTACCTCTCAAGAAATCTCCAACCCACCTCACCACTCCTTTATCCCCCACCACATTGTTAACCTTCTCCATTAGCAAATCGTGCGAGACTTTATCAAAAGCCTTTTCAAAATCTAGAAAAACAGCATCTACTTCCCCCCCACTGTCCAAAATGTCCCCAATATCCTGAACTAATCCTACCAGTTGAGTGTCACAAGAAAAACCTTCCCTGAAACCATGTTGAGCATCCGTGAACCACGCCTCCCCTTCCAATGAGTTCCTAACATAGTCTGCAACTACCCTCTCCATAATTTTGCTCCCTACTGAAGTCAAGCTAACTGGCCTATAATTTCCTATTGTACATCTATCGCCCCCCTTATGAATTGGCACCACGAGTCCCTCCCTCCAACCTTCAGGGATCTTACCCTCACTTAAAGACTTTCTACATACATCCCCTAGAAACCTTACCGCGGCATCACCCCCAATTTTTAAAAATCTGCACCCCAAGCCGTCCTGCCCTGGAGCCTTTCCTACAACCATCTTGCCCAACACCCTCTTTACATCCCTATCTGAAATTGTGAGTGAGGTGTCCCCCCTTTCCCCTTGCCACTGCTCTCCTGTATCCCTATTCTCCTGAAACACCCCCCCATAATAGGAATTTAAAGCCTCCGCCTTATCCTGGTCGCTAACGTATATCCTTTCCCCCTCCCCCTTAAGAGTAGGTATTGCCACCCGTCCTTTTTGTCCCCTTAAGTGCTTGTATAAACTTGTCCCGCTGTCCCTAATTCCCCGGTCCCCATCCATTAACCTCATCATATAATCGTCCCTAGCGTCAACCTTAGCCCTATCAAGTATCTTCTCCCATTCCTTAAGCTTTTTCTTACCCCTCCCAGTCCTCCGATACTTCCGAGACTTCCCATACACGCTCCTACATTTTCTCTTCAACCATCTAATTCTTCTATTGTAATAAACCGGATCCCCATTTTCCCTTTTTGCTACCTGCGGTACAAACCTTTCCAAAAGAGCCCTAAATATATCTAGAAACTTTCCCACATCTCATTTACCCCCTTTCCTCCCGAGACCACTCCTCATACATTCTTCCTAATTCTTCTTGCAACCCTTGAACATCTGCCCTATCATACCGCCTCATCAACTTACCCCCAATTTGATCCCACCTCCCTCGTCACCATGCCCTACTAACGCTAACTCAACTATTGGGACTCTGTGGTCACTTATCCCCTCTACAACCTCGGACCTGACTAAAACCTCTTCCGGCCTAACTAATATTACATCTAAAATATTATTTTCCCCCCTTCCGGTGTCCCTTGTACCCTCCCCTACAGCCTGTATAAACCCCTCATGATGATGATGATGATGATGAACTGATGTGATGCGGAACAGCGCATCGGAGGTTCGTCTGAGATATTTTCCAGCTTGAATATTTTTCGTTAAAAGGGATCCAAAAGTTTTTCCACAGCAATTTCTCTCTTCTGTATTAATAATTGTTCATAATTGTTTAGTTGTTTCTTTGTCCTGACAGGTTACAAGTTTTTAATTTGTATTCTAAGTCTACTTGTTAAAAGGAACCAAAATTAGTGCCAGTAGGAGGCAAGGCTACATTCAAACCTCATTAGATGTCTGCAGGTAGCCCAATGTAGGGCCTAATCCTAATCTACTTATATTTAAATGTTTCAGAATCGGATGGAGATGCCAGACCAGATTTTCTATTCAGGGACTGAATACGCCATGACAGACGAAGATTAATCCCAGAACTGAGGCTACATGACCATTTTGTGTGAGTATTCATGCCTTTTTATACCTTTAAGTACCGGTAACTAAATTCTATGCATCAAAATTTTTTTGACCTAAAAAATTACAATGTTGTATACGTGACCGTAATGGGCTACCTATAGGCCTATAAATGTAATGAAATCTTTTGCAGAAAAACAAAGGCCTGAAATCAAATAATAAAAACACGACCTGACGAGGATTCGAACCGCCGACCTGTCGCATAGCGACAAGCTCCTGTAATCTTTGACACGCGCTATAAATATGTAGATGGTATCGCACGCCTCTAGGCTTAGTTGTTTGCAGAACTTGATGCCGAATTGTTAATCAAGATTCAAGCCCATTCCCATCTAATGCATTTGAGAAGCATAGTTAGGCCTAGGCCCCTATGCCTAGCTCTATCATCCTTGAGGAGCCCTAGGCCAGGTGTAGCCTAACCATGTTCACGTTTGTTTTTTTTATGATTAAACTGTAGCTTGTGAGGCATTAGGCCCTAGGCCTACTATGCTAAGTGTTGTCACCTACAAGTTCTACCCTAAGATTTCAATATTGGTGTAGATCTGTTAGAATTTAGGCAATGATTAAGGCCACAGTGGTGTAATTTCACACTGGGTCCCTTTTGCAAAAACAAAATATAGGCTAGGCACCATCCTACCAACCCAATTGGCCAAAAAAAGTCATGGTAGATGGCAGCACTACAAAAACAACATGGCGGATCATTGCGGTATAAAGTGATCGCACTCCATCTCCACTCATGTATTTTCGGGTGCAATTTGTCCAATCCAAATAATAATCTGTAATGTCAGAAAACCCTAAGGTTAGGTGGGACGAAGTTATAAGGTTTATAGGTGATGGCCTACGGCCGTAGGCCTATAATTAAGGAGGGGGAAGGTGTTTAGGAAGCAAATCACATAGCCTAGCCTACTAGGGCCTAGGCCTACGGTCCTATGCTGTGGGATTAAAGGCAGAAACAGACTGCTTTGAGATTTTTACACTTTGTACCTAAAAATTGACGCCGCCTCACAAAGTGGAAGTAGGCCTAAGTTTAACAGTAGGTACATGATGATTTGACTAAACAGATGCACAAGGCAGCTGCTTCTGGCCATTACTTGCTGTCACCTTGACATTGCCAAGACTAGGCCTACCTAGCTCCAGGGTTCCTGATTTTTTTTATTTAAATCGGATTTTTTTTATTTAAATCAATTTTTTTTTTTTTTTTAATTTTGTTGTAAATCGGACTATTATTTATTCAAATTGAAATTCTAGACTGGTGTAGACCTATTAGGGGTCTATAGGCATACAATTTTATATGCAAAACCCTTCCTCTTGGTTTAATTTTAGGCTGTTTAGGCCAACCAGGTACGGGTCTAGGCCTACTACGTAAGAAACATGAAACAAAAAGTTTTTAGGGAGGGGTGGGTGTAAACATAGCTAGCTGCTAGGGCATATTATCTGTCAATTTGGTGAAAATTAATATTTAATTATTAATCACATCATATAGGTTAGGTATTACCTTTGGAGGTTACAGATGAGATAGATAAAAATTAAATTGATACAACTTGTAATGCATTTGCATAGGTAATGATTTATTGAAAATTGAAATAGAAAATGAGATCAGTCAGTTACAGATATTAGGCGGCCAGAGGCCTACATTCACAAATCACAAGCCAAACTGGCTCGTCACGAAAGTGTCTAGGCCTAGGAACTAATTGTTATTTAGGCCTACTAGTATTTAATTAGTGATTAGGATTAGCATAACTGATTGTCATTTAGTACTTTGTATAAAAACACCAGCTTACCTGCCTTTTCTACACCAAGCGGATTATTCCACCAGAAATCAACCAGAGGTGGTTGCTGACCCATTTTTAATTTTTTTTAATTTTGCACATAGATACCTGCATATATGTAGATTACAAATCAGTTCTCCTTACATTTTTAGAGCAAACCATATCCGATATACGGGCATTATCGCACGTGCCGGTAGAGCGAATTTGTCACTTTTTGACGTTAGCGATTATTGCTACCATTTGCATGTTTTTGAAGTTACAGCAACCATACTTACATAAATACTTTTGAAATACATTGTTCTATATAAATATGCAAGAAAAAGGAAAATATAAAAATAATTAAAGCATAAACAAGGGCATAAACTTTCCTAGTTAAATTTGAGTTTTTTTCACTTTTTGAAGGCTAATCAATCAAAATGGAGACCAGATATCAAAACAGATCCTTTTGGAATTAATACTCTAGGTACACATGTATCAGAAAAAAAATATTTTGTTTTGATCCTGAGTCCCCTTTACCCCCCAAAACAAATCCAAAATGGGTGGAAACTCAAAATTTGGCAGTTTCAAGGTCACGTATCTCAAAAGGGGGACCTAGTAAAAATGTGACATTGTTAGGGTACTAACTTATCATCCTAACCTACATTGGCTTCAAATTTGGAGTTGATACTCAAAGCCGTTTAGGTGTGACAGCTTTTTGAAATTTGATGAAAATGGTGCTATATTTCGAGGTTTAATTCATAGTTTAATACCACCGTATGCGTATGATGCGTATGATACCGTATGCGATAAATGAACAAAGCTCAGATTTGCTACGATGTTTTTATTTGTGTAGAATCATTGGGATCAGATATTATTTTTCAATTTTTATTTATGTGTTTAAATTCATAAACTTTTTCTGAATCTCGTTTTAACTTTTAAGTAAAATTGTGCTCAAGTTTTCTTTTAAACATCTTACAAAGAACATTCATAGGCCTACAGACATTATTGAAAACAAAACCAAAGACATTCTGTCAAGATAATTGGCAATATTGTTTGTATTGGTCTGTGCTTGTATTTCTCTCTACGTTGCCACGTAGCATAGGTTTTAGTTCATGAAGTCTGCCATCATTGCCACTCTCGGTGCCGTTACCTTAGGTCTTGTCAAGGTCATCGAGTCTTGGTTACTGTACGGGATGACGACGCCTCGGCAAGTTTACTACCGATATAGTAGTGCAGTCACAAATTTCATTTATTGGAATGGTAAGAAAAAGAAAAACACAGAAAAAATTACACGTCTTCATTATGCTAGGTGTAGGCCTACTATTATTCTCAAAGCAGAATTTGGAGACCTTTATGTTTCTTTCAAATATGTAGCCAATGTAGGCCTGTCAATATTTTTTTTATTTCATTTCAGTTCAATTTTTTACATTATTTTATTTTTAATTCTTAAAACAATTGGTCAAATTCAATTTTTTTGATTTCATTGATAAGGTACCTAGTAGTGATGACATCGGGTAGTAAATATTGGAGTCGACTCCGGAGCCTTGGGAACCGGGTAGGAGTTGACTCCCCAATCCGCAATTAAAAAAAAAAAAAAAAAATTAATTTTTTAATTTTTTTTATGCAAAAGTTATTTTTAGCCCACTACTCTAGTTAAATAAATAATAAATAAAGTGTATGAGTCTACCCACTCAGTTATATAACTGATTTTCAGTGGGGTTGCACAACGCTGTCCGGCCATTCCCCCCCCCCCCTCCACCCGCTACGTATCACTAGCTTGCTTGTCTCTTGGCCCGGCCAAGACTCTCGCTGATTTGTTATGTTTACGTTTTGAGATAAGATAACGACTAACGAGACAACAAGTGCAATCTCATACAATTTATCATCAAAAAAAATTTTTTTTTTTTACCCGACTCCTTGAAAATGGAGTCGACTCCAACAGGAGTCGGGTACCTGAGTACCCGATGTCATCCCTAGTACCTAGGCCTAGCCATAAATTTATTTATATGTATTGTTAAATTGAAAATTATGTTCAAAAATTTTAATAGGTCTTCATCTATCATTAATTGAACGATATTGCTGCAAAATAAATATAATATTGATACCTATGGATAAGCTGAATATCCACACACTTTAGGTAGCCTACCTAGGATGTTGGGTCTAATTTCCATTTTTGACCACATTTACCTGGCTACAAGTTGCTTAATTGTTGTACGCCACTCAGTAACATTCTTGTGTGTTTAGCTTGCCTGAGCAAGAGAAGAAGAAGAAGAAGAAGCAGCGGCGGCTGAAGAAAGTGAAGAAGACCATACTAGTGCTGCGACAGAGTCCGAGACAAGAGAAAAAGACACCCAGACAGATATTGAACAGGACTTCCAGCCACAGGTAGGCCACAAGCATTTCCACGGAACGATCGGTCAAGAATTGCCGATAACAGAAGCTCCCGTATGGTGCTACCATCTAGCGTGAGTTAGTGGAACACTTCAACCGCAAAGTGTGCGAAAATTTGAACTTCTAGAGCAAACGGCGTAGATTTCAAGCGTAATACATATCAGCTCAGCGCTAGCGCGTATATATACGCTTTGGAGCTCTAGTACAGGAGGCGCAGAGTGTACCAGTACACTTGTGAATGCAAGGGGGTTAATTGGTGTATTTTGTGAATATATTAAAATAAATTACATCACGATCACTGAGTGTCAAAGATTTCACAACCGACCAACAATATTTTTGACTGAAAGAAATGGGTTTTGCTTTTGACATATTCAGATTTCAGACATTCAATCTCGATTAAACCCATCGGCCAGTGTTAAGTGGCAGCATTTTTAGATCGCCAATGAGTGCCCCCAATAGGAAAGATCTTGCACTATCAGCCTTAGCCGCTCTGTGGAGAACAATGTACATGATAAGTTTCTGGTATTGGATATATAAAAAAATTAAATAAAACAATTAAGAGGGAGAAGGCGTAATTTGATGTATGGTGCATTCCTTGTTCTGCAGCCATAAATTATTACATCTGAATACAACTTGACATAATTGATAAATGATAATGCAAGACATCTGTAGACAGTCTACTGTATGACCAACTAACCAATGATAAATCTGTGAAATGCTGAGAATTGCATGTTTACTATCATCAGATTTTCAATATTTATTTATCACGACCAATCAGAAAATGCATAGGCCTACTGGTAGTTATTGGGTGACCATTTTGACATTCTAAATTCTAGAAAATCGAATTTGTTTTTTGTTTATTTTCTATAATCAATCAATGGAAAAGTGCTTCATATTTTTTTTTTTTTTTACACAATTAACTATGTAAAATTAAATTGCAAATAGATGCTATCAGTACTAAAATTGGCTGAGAAATTTGAATGCACAAAAAATGAGCATGCCTGCCTCCTCTTAATAATGCAGTATACCTTCCCAATTTGCAATTATCAATTACCATTACCGTATTGGCCCCAATATAGCACAATCTCAAATAGTCTATAACAACATACCTTCAATACTTCTAATCATTTCAAGAAAAATCAAATCAAAGAAAATTAAAATGTACAAGCATTTTTATTTAAAATACAATGAATGAATAATTTCACTCTTACAACAAAACATTTTGAACAAAGTTAGAGCCAAGCCAAGGCCAATTTTTTTAAGAGTGTAGGGCCAAGCACAAGCTCACACAGGCCAACCATGCAGTTCCCCAGTCTGATATAAGGATGTCATCGATTCCAAAAAATTGGAATTATCATTGTGACCTAAGAATCGATTCCCAAGAAAAAACTTTTTAATTGTACGTGTAATTATTGTGGTGGTCATTTTCTGCGGAACCCGTAAATTGCGGCGATATTCCCGTGTTTTTTCCCGCGGAGCCCGTGATGACGTCACCCGCTCACCGCAAGTCACGGAACGCAGCAGCTGATGCGCGGGAGTTGTATTGCGGGTGGCCTATGTTCACGCACTATTTCAAATGCAAGACCACAAACATAATGTGAGGACTGTTTTTTTTTAGATTGTATTTTCAGAAAAATAATTGCGCTATATTCGGGCCAATACAGTAGTGGGTATTTTTATTTTATCGTTGGGCAACCCTACTAGTCATGTTGCACTTTGTACAATAAGTTTACTTGTTATCTTGATTTGTTGAAATGAATAATAATAATTTCAGGAATGGGAGGAACCTGTACGATCGCCCAGAAGGCTTCTTGAAAAACTTTGATGTCGTATGTCGCAGCTCACACGTGTGATTCTTCAACTTCAGCGTCTCGGACAACGTCATATTGAGCCGCCTACACTCGTGTCGTACAATAATTGAAATTATTGTATGTAAGTCAGTTCTTGGAACAATTGATTAACTCCTAATCCCTCTATCCTCCCTTTTAAGAGGTTTATCCTGCATGTTTGGTACGGTGCTTGACCGCATACTTAACTATATCATTTCTTAGTTCAATGGTGTTCAGTTTTTTAAGGGGCAAGGCACAAAGCAATGACTGAATGCAAGTCAAGCCATGTCAATCATTGATTGTTACCTAAACTCGGAACAGACTTGAGGAAGCCTAAAATTTATAGCCTTGTTTTTCGCAGTCTCTTTAAGTTATCCGACACAGCTATTGACAGTGAGTGAAGTGATGATATATTTTAAGTTAGTGGTTATGAAGAAACACCTGCATGTTTGTGCCCTACATAGTACACTAGCTCACACCACAGTTTGCCTTATATGTTGCATTTATCCAGGTAATATTGGCCTAGTGAAAATTTAAAATGAGGAATGCGGCCCGATACAGGCTGTAACACCCCTTCAGCATGCTGGCAGCAAGTTCAATGTGTTCTCTTGCTTGCCAGCACAAGGCTACTCTGGAGTGAACCCTAGTGTCCCCTGGTACTGTAGTGGTGTGGTGTATGTCTGTATGTTACATGATACATAATCTCAGCTGCTCTTATTGAGTTTCCTTGTCCCGAGTAAAACAACGTGGAAATAAAAGGATTGAGAATGGGACAAAAAACTCTGGATTTAAATGTTTTTTCTAGTGAACCAATCTAGTTAGCGGTTGTTAGGCCGACAGGTTGTGATACCGGTAAGCGGTTTTCTGTAAACTTTGTTTGTCTTAAAACTTGTCGTAGGCTTTCGCGGCCGGAGTCAATATAAAACACTTGGCTGTCGGGTGTCGCCGCGTCCATGATGGATGAAAACTGACGTTTCGGACCGGTTACACGGTCCGGCTAAAGCGAGAAGATAACAGCGTGACGTCAGTGGCTGGGCGCGAAGCGAGTGCGCATGCGCGTTCAGACTGACAAAACTGGTTGCACAACTTGGTGGGGGTGACTTGCACAGACGAGCTGGACCGAGTAGGTTCGTTCTGTGTAAGTACCCTTCAAGTGTTTTTTAAACTCTGAAGATGGACCGTGTAACCGGTCCGAAACGTCAGTTTTCATCCATCATGGACGCGGCGACACCCGACAGCCAAGTGTTTTATATTTGTTTGTCTTGTATATAACACTAGTAGATGGGTTACATTAAGCAACGTGATAAAACTTATGTTCAGCTAACACGACGTTGCCTAGGGTTTCAACACATAACACTTTTATAACACACTTTTACATTTTGTGACTCTTGTCATTGGATTTAAATAGAGATTTTCAAAGACATTGATTATTCGATACGATATCGATATAGCAAACAATCAAGCCTAGATTTTATTTTATTTTTATTTTATTTTATTGCCACCAACAACAGAGTTACCTCCACAAGTGCGATATAGGCATTTCATAAAATTAGCTAATACTAAAGCACAAAAAATAAAAATGATTTCAAAAATCAAACAACATCTAAATATGTCTCAGGTGCACAAAAGAACATTATACTAAACGAAATGCAAAAAAATAAAATAAACTATGACGATTACAAAGGTTATAAACCTCAAGAACATATTTTGAAGAAATAGTTTTTAAAACATTGAAAGTTTAGGTGATTAATGTCAAGATCAGGATGGATGACAACTAATTGGTTATACGTATGTTGGATCCGGTTTATTGGTGAATTACTAAAAATGTCTAGTCTGCTTCTGGGAAGATGGAAAGTCTGAAGGTTTCGTGTTAGTCTTGCAGGAACGTGAAAATGTACTGAATGAAGAAGCTGAGAGTCAAAATAATTGTGCAGAAGCTTATACAGAAATATTAGATCTGTATGCTGGCGACGATTTTCGAGTGATGCAAGATTTAAATTCTTGCAAAAAGTTGAATAGTTGCATTTATGATAAGTAACATTGGTCTTGTAGCAGACATGCTTAACGAACTTCTGCTGGATGCGTTCAATGCTACGAATTTTGGTAATGTGAAGAGGGTTCCATATGACACTTGCATAGTCAATTTGAGGTCTTATTAAAGCCACAAAAAGCTTCCTGAAAGTGCCAATGGAAAACTCTTGTGCAATTCCTTTTCACAAAGCCGAGCATTTTAAGGGCCTTCGGGATGATAAGCTGTAGGTGATTATTGTATGAGAGATCACTAGACAGTTGTACACCTAAATCACGGATAGTATTCACCTTCATTAGCGGAGAGTTATCAAGCTGGTAAATGAAGTCAATATTACCTTTCCTTTTAGTAGTAAACGTAATAAAATTACACTTAGCCACATTTAAGTTAAGCTTCCATGACTTACCACCACGTAGAAAATGCATCAAGCTCCGTTTGGAGAGACTCGCAGTCCTCAATATTGTTGATGCGTTTGTACACTTTCAGGTCATCAGCATACATTAAACATTTGCAATATTGCAATATCGTAGCTTTATCATTCTCGATGTTAAAAGTCCTGACACGGTCTGCACTACGCATTTCTGCAGTTCAACGGAACGTTCCTACCACTTCTCTGCTTCCATCGCCCACTTTCGCCTTTGTTAAAGAACCAAGTACTATGCTCACGTTGACTGAAGAGATACGCATACACGGCGACATTTGCGCGGCGTCTTGAAGTGAAGCCAATGCACGCGCACCCCCTCCAATCGTGCTCTTGATTCACGGAGCGCGCTGCATGGGACGGGACTTCAGTCGAGTTGCTCCCGCCGTATTGACAACATCGACGCAAGGCAGGTGAATTTATTTACGTGATTCGTGGTCTGTACATGTTCAAGTTCAAGCATTATTTATGATGAGGTATAAAAACATGTTTCAAGTAAATTCACTTGAAAATCTCAATGACTTAACTAATATCCCATCAATATCTAGCACCGAAAAAAAAGACTAGCAATTGCGATCATGTATGAAACATAGTCATTTTCGCGGTTGAAAAAAATTCAATATCGCAATATTGATTGATATTAGGGATGACATCGGGTACCCGGTTCCAGAAATTACCCGGAGCTGATTTTAAGATCCGGGTATATTTCGCAGCCGTTTTTAGGCTAATTCACAAGTTTAAATTACGCGCTACGTGGTTGCGGTTTTTCCCGCGGAGCGTGCCCGCTGCCTAAAGAGTAACTGGAGTTGACGACAGAGCGCGTTGTAAGCTATCACGTGCTTCCGTCCGTCTCGGCGAGTCACGCCCATGCCACGAAAGATGCGGCAATAAATCTTGGACACTGCCGTCTGCGCAGTACGAGATACGCGTACGATCCAACCAACTCAGACTGCGCAGTACGAGATGCACGTACGATCCAACCAACTCAGACTCACAGCCTGCTCACAGCTGACTGACAAAGATGGTCGGGTGTAGAAGAAGAATTCACGATGCAATCATCTTTCAACCGATTCACAAAATTCGTAATCACGACGCATAGGATTGTTATTCCTGGGCTTATCTTCTTTCTTTCCTAGGCTTATCTTGCGACGAGAGCTTCAGCGCGGGATATAGTAGTGAGAGATTTTCCCACATTCGATGCGTGTTTGTTTTCCCCTGCTTTCTGCGCGTAGGCCCAGGCCTACCTACAACGAGTTTCACTGCCTGTAAAGTGTAATTGGTAAACTAATCTTTGGTGTAATGCAGAATGAAGATCATTGTCTGGTTATCAAAGCGGTTGTTTATTTGTGAACGATTATTGCAAAAGTTTCCAGAGACGGAAACGTAGTCAGTCGGTATGACCTTCAAACCAACTAGTAGGCCTAGGAAACAGCGTTTAAACGCTGGAAACGCTGAAAACGGTACCCGGGTAATTTGAGTGCTGGAACCGATTCCGAATTTTACTACCCTATGTCATCCCTAATTGATATAACTTTTGAAATCACAATATCGGCAAAATTGTGCCGATTGTGCTATAGGCCTTTATTGGGCTGTGACATATATCATTCAATTATCAATATCACACAAAATTTTGATATGATAGGCCCTACATTAATTATCAAAATGTTATTGTTTGTAAAAAAAATCTCAAAAATATTCAAACATTTTTTTGTTACCAAATAGAGTGGGCTATTTTTAATAATTTGTGGACAAATAGGGTTGCTAAGGTATCACCAAAAACGCATTGGGTAGGTAACTATTTTTAGGCGGCACCAAAATTACTAAATAAAATTTAGCATTTTTTTCGTGTAATTTTGATACTGTATTTCGATATGAAACCAAATATTGATATTGAAAATATTCCCACTTATCGATATTGTATCCAAACAACGATTTTTATGCCCAATCCTAATTTGTTATGTTTTTTTGTGAAATTTCAAAACTCGAACCTCTGCATTTCCAAGCGGGGAAGGTATCTATTTTGCAATCTTGTTAGTGCACAATATGTGAAATAAAATAACTTATATAGACTAAGGCAGGGTTGCCACCATGAAAAAATAAAAATCCTGTTTAAGCACATCAAAAATCCTTAGAAATCCTTAAATGAAACATCCAAATCCCTAAAAATCCTTTTAATGCCTAAATGTACCAATTTCGATGTGATATCGATGTATCATAATGTATTGAATTGTTAAAAAAAATTGAAAATATCAAAAAAATTAAAGAGTAGGCCTATTTTTAACGATTTGAGGCCAAATAGGATTGATAACGTATCACCATAAATGCATTTAACTAGGAAAACGCTTAAGTCCCGCCGCGTTGTTGGATGAGCGTAATTGGTGCATTGAGCTGCCATGTGTTATGCGGATTTTCTGTTGTTCTGTGGAAAAAATCATTACTTAGTTGAAGATTTTTTTAAATTAATTTAAATTAAATAAAAAATAAACTTTAATTTTTAATTTTTTTAATTAATCGTAATTTTAAAAAAGAAAAAAATCGTAAAATTGCGATTTTCATAAGAAATAATTATTCGATTGCGCTCAAATTTCACACGAATATATTAATTCATAAAATTAAGGTTCTGTGAAAAAATCATTACAATCGGTTAAAGCATGTAGGTGTTATAAGTAGGGAAGACGAAACCCGACTTTTTTACGACCTGGGCACCCGTCCACATTACCCGCGGGTTACCCGGGTATTAACACAAAAAAAATCGTGTGGTGTGTCTTATGAAATGTGAAGAAACGCGCTCATCAATTATCGTAATATCTCGGACGTAATGCTGTTCTAATGACGTACCGATGAAGTAGTATTTCATAATCACGAAAGAGGAACAGCAGCGGGCCATTAAGATAACACTCACTGTCTGTTGCATCTGCTTCATATCTTGTCACAGTCAAGTCAAGGTCACGACTCACGGAGGGATGCGTTGGCGCGGGGGGAGGGAGGAAGGGGGGGGAGACTGGAGCCCGAATGAGAGTAAACAAGATAAGAAAAGGTTTATTTATCACCATGGGTGATAGGCCTAGCTTTTAAGTTTTGACTTCTAGCAGATTGAAAACAAGTGATGTTGTGATAATTATTTACGCAGTATAATCTCTGGAAGATCGCACAAGTGGTTAGGCAGGAGGGGGGTGGGGGGGGCATACTCAGCACACTGCCACAAGTCGGCGGCATGAACAAAGGACATTATAATTCAAAACAAAAACGCCGCCAAGCACAAAAGATATGAGAAAGCGCATGTTTACTCTACAATGTGACACCTCAATTCAGGAACCGGGTTTTACGGGTAAACGGGTAGTGGAAACACGTACCCGTACCCGACTTTGTCGGGCGGGTACCGTCGTCTTCCCTAGTTATAAGTCAAAGAATTGTTTTAAAAAAAGAAATAAAAACCGTAAAATTTCGATTTTCACGAGAAATAATTTTTCGGTTGCTCAAATTTCACACTAACATCAATTCATAAAATTATGGTTCTGTGAAAACTCATTAAAATCGTATAAAGCATGTAGGTGTTATAACTAGGGTTGCCGTTCGATACGAATTTCAGTATCGATAATCGGGCCAGTTAAATCGATTATCGATCGCGATAATCGATTTAAAAAAATATCGATCGATAATTGATAATTGAATCAAAATTAACGTTATTTCTCGCATTATCGTTGTCAACCATAGTAAATATGTAAAACTATTGAGTATTTTTCGTACCTATTTATTGAAGATTAGGCTCTAGGCAAGTAGCCTACTTGCCCTAGGCTAGCCACATGCATAGGCCTAAGCCTAGGCCTAGCCCTAAAAACATCACTGACAACATAGGCCTAGGTCTATAACTAGTCTGAGGCGACGGCGAAAGGGAGGTCTAGGCCTATTTTGCGTGATATTGGAATATTTTACAATCCCATTCCGTACCTATCAGAGTTTCCCAACATGATTAAAATCAAGTTTATTCACTTCCAGAATACACATACAATACCAGTAAATGTGCGATGCCCCGTGTCAGAAATAAACACCATTTTTTATTGGTTTGGTCGCATCAATATTACTATCATTTCCTATCAAAAGTCTTGACTGGTATTTATTTAATGGCAAAGCGTATTTATTTGATGGCAAAGCACAAACAATTGCAGTGTTCGATCAGATGACATACTTTGTCCACTTCGAACGTTATGATTGGTCGGAACCAAACTTGATAAAGAAGTAAACTTTTAGTTGGACCGATAGAAGCGCGTCATCGGCAGTGCCGAAAACTACTTGACGCGCGACTTGGTGGCTCGATCGGTCGAAGCCGCGTAACCAGCGATAAATTCAAAATTTCTGGCGGAAGAGCCATTCGATTATCAGAATATCGATAATCGATTCGGGAGACTGAATCGATTATTGATCGTTTCGGAGAATAATCGTATCGATCGATATATCGATTATCAAACGGCAACCCTAGTTATAAGTCGAAGAAATAAATCTTGAAAAATCGAAAAAAATCGTAAAATTGCGATTTTCATGAGAAATAATATTTTTCGATTGCATTAAAAAAGTGGCAGTTCTAAGTTCAGAGATTTCGAAGGTATCCAGAAAATTTCATTGCAATTGGAGAATCCGTTTAGCCGGAATCGTGCTGACAAACACACAAAAATACAGAAAGAAAAAAAAACATTCCGGATTTTTTTTCTCCAGTGTAGTGAAATGGAATCTTCGCTTCGCTCGCTACGCTCATCCAACTATTTTTACGATTTCACAACCACATTTTATTACCCGGCACTTCCATCATGATCCAGCCAAGATTAATTTAATTTCGACTACCTACCCGGCACCTCCTCCAAAATTACAAAATTTTGTATTTTTGGTGTACATTTTGATATTTATATATCGAAAATATTCCCACTTATCGATATCACATTGAAATATAGATTTTTTGACCCCATCACTAGTTAAAAACGGCATCAAATGAAGAACTAAAAAAATTGTTTTTAGATTTTTTTTTAAATCCGTAAATTGGAACAAAAATCCGTCAATCCGTTTTGCACCCTCAAAATCCGTAAAAACAGCAACCCTTGGCTAAGGCACAGCCTCGGTTGCAGAGTAGTACAAAGTACATCTACTCATTTTATTAGTAGCTTATGTCAGGGTTGCCACCAAGAAAAAATAAAAATCCTGTTTGAGCATATCAAAAATCCTTAAAAATCCATGAAACACTCTTTAAAAATCCTTTTTTACCTAAATGTACCAATTTCCGGTAACTGTTGTAAAACAAAATGGGGGAAAATAAAGAGAAGCCCTATTTTTAATGATTTGAGGCCAAATAGGGTCTGATAAGGTATGTGTCAGCATAAATGCATTTAACCATTTTTACAATCTCTCAATCATGTTTTATGACCCGGCACCGCCACCATGTACCAGCCAGGATTAATTTAATTTTGAATACCTACCCGGCACCTCCACCAAAATTACTAAATTTTGTATTTTTTGTGTAAATTTTAGTATTTCAATAATATCGAAAATATTCCCACATATCGGCATCGCATTGAAATATCGATTTTTTGCCCAGCCCTAGTTAGAAACAGCATAAAACGTTGTTTTGTTTTTTTCCATAAATTGGAATAAAAACTCATTGATCCGTTTTGCACCCTCAAAATCCGTTAAAACGGATAGTTCATGATTCGTGATCAACCATTTAAGGAAGCATAGTAAAAATTAATGAATTTAAGGACCGATTCCCAACAGTTTTGACATTTTGTGCTACGCTTCCCGTTAGCACTGCATCCTGTGAACGTGGGTTCAGCTATCAAAACAGAATTAAGACCAATTATCGTTCCTGTCTAAAAATAAAAACAATGAATGACCAAATGATGATATAGCTGTTAATGGTCCTCTGCTTGAAGACTTCAAACCACAAAATTCTATTGACGGATGTTATTTTTCTTCCCAAAGAGATAAATATGTTGGCACGGGCACAAGCACAGAACGTGAACTTCGGTAGGGCTAGGCCCAAAGTTTTAATACACAACTTACACCTAGGCTAACTACAAGGCAGCTGAATTGCTGAAATGTACAAACGTAAGCATATTAGCCTACTTATTTGTTACTTTTTTTATTATATATTATTAAAGATTAACACCTTTTTAGTAATTTTTCTTATATGTAGGCTAGACCCATTAATATTATTACTTAAAATGTTGGGCCTTCTACAGAAATTGGGTGACCTACTGTGATGATGCTCAAAATGCATAGATATTCATAAAAATGATTTCGAAGTCCCTATGGCGACTTGGGTTTTTATTTGGCTAATGCCCCTTTCATTGAAATTTTGAGCCCATCAATATCAAGCACACAAGACTAGCATTTACGATCACGTATGAAAAATTGTCATTTTCGCATCGAAAAAATTCAATGTCGCGATATTGATATTACTTTTGAAATTACGCTATCGCGATACGATATTGGCAAAATTGCACCAATATCGATACTGAAAAAATATCATTGGACATCTCTAGGTACTCGATTGTTCTTCTTTTCCATGTTGTTTTCTCAATGCCACCCATAGCCTTCTATTTCCCCGTTTATGGATGGATCACAAAATCATGACATGTTTCCATTTACCAGTACTCAAGACTGGGGTTGTGACTAAAGTTATTTATAGGAACACATTTATAGGGACACGACTCCTGAAGTCGTGTTCCAATTTGAAGTGAATAACTTGCTTGCTTGCTTCACATTGTTAATTGTTGCGATTGATGAAGCGATATAATTTTTACATTTCACCAACATTAACTCTGGTTTTGAAAATGTAGAAAGATCTGCTCAATTGGGTAGAATGGTTGACTCAATGACATACAGTGCTTTCATTTTCATCGTTGGCACTAGTTTAGAAACTGACCGAGTGAAGATACCAAATATTAGCTATTTTGTAATCCACCCATGAACTCGAGATTGACTTCACAATCCTTTGCGCCTGAAACTTATTCACATAAACAGCATCATGTGTGTGTGTGTGTACTACTGTGTAGGGCCTACACTGTAAAGCATCTTGAAAGAGTTTTGTTGAGGTCTATCAATCTCGTACTTAATTGAGACAGTTTATCCCGTACGGAAGTCTGCTAACGCAACTATCTTTGTGCATGCTATAGAAACTTATAGCCCTATGATTTAACATATGTATTTGCCCAAGTCCGCCATTTTTATCGAGTGCGTCGGTAAATCTTTGTGCATGAGGGGTAATTATCTAACTCAAGTACCTACAAGACTTTATTAAACAAACTTTGTCTCCTTAGTGTGCTCATTTGTATGCACATTATTTAATATCCAATATGTGCATCATTTATATATAATTTTTTTAATGTATGGTTTTATTTTAAACATAATTTGTAAAGAAAACTGCAACAATGGGGCATTTGTTTTAACACGTGCTGCCGAGTGCATGGACAGTGAATTTAGCATCAGTGTCTCTAGAAGGTGGTTGTTAATTAATTCATAACAATGTGGTGACCCAAACTATGAAGTCACATGCCGTTTGAGCGGGAAATACAGTAGGTCCTTCCTAGTAAACGTTTATATACCTCAATTGAATTGAAAATCTTTTGATTTATTAAAATTGCGATAACGGTGTTTTATGATTTTCTATACATTCACTACACGCAGGTCAATATGACTAGATGAGAATTCTCCAAGGGTCTATCATGATTTTTGGGATGTCTTTTTACCAAAATTTGAATAATTTTAATTTACTTGCATGTTGTTTTATGAGGGTCCCATCTATGAAAGTCAATCTTAGAAAACTTTCATTAATTTTGTTTCACAAATGGGCCCATACTAAGCGAAAAGAGGCCTGTTCTTATTCATTACCATGCAGTAGGATTCTGTTTCAAATCCTCACGGTATATTTTATTTCAAGCATTGCGCAACACAATAGTATATCGGTATATATGGTATGTTTATTTATTGAGGTAGGCCTATTTATTTCTTTAAGTTGAAATATTTAGATGTCACAAAAAACTTAAATTTAATTAGCTACCTTACAAGATTGCTGTTTATGTTAATAGATTTAATCTTGCGCATAATTCCTAGGTGGTGGCTTCATAATCCCTAATCACGGTCAATTGCAAACCACAGTCTGGCTTTCAAACTACTGTATGTATTTTCTGGTTACAATAATACTAGATTAACTGACATTGTGATTTGCAAGTGGCCCTGGTTGTATGTATTGTTCTCTAAGGCAGCTCTCTTGATTATGTATCATGTACCATTGACATACTTGCAATCAACAATAGGTCTGTTCAATATGGCCACAAATAAACTACTGTGTAGAAGTCCCTATATTATGAATTATGATAAACTGCTTGAAACAGGTTTTGTTTTTGGCAAACACAATTATATAAAGTAGGACAGACACAGAGTGGAGTAGAGTGGAGTAATTATTCGCCAATCGACTCACACATTATACATATTGTACGTAGGGTTTTCAAATTTTGATAGTTCAATAGGTTTAACATACGTAACACAAAATACTTTTCACTGCTACCCTAAGTATGCTGGTACGCAATTGTTGTGTTGTAATATTGTTACGTGTGATTAATTAGTAGTAACTTTTTAATCAATAGACCCTAAATGATAATTTCAAAATATTAATATCAAATCAAATATAGAGAGATCGTACAAAGAAAAGTGTACATACTTTATTAAACATTGCTGACATAGTAATCATGAATGTCACTTTAAATTAGTAGCTGAAAAGCCAGTTTACAAAATATATATGTACACGTAGGTTAATGCTTGCTTTTGCATCTGAATGCTTGTTGGTCCTTTGGGCTTGTTTCTCTTTTTCATGCAGAAGGTCTTGGTTCAAATCCTGGTTCTAGCAACTTTTTAACTTTCTTAAGTGTGCCTATATAATAATATTTGGGTGCACAAGTACGTAAAATGTGACTTTTGATAGGCCTACAATGATAATGTCCACACTGAAAATCAGTGAACTTGCATCTGATTGGGTCGACTCTACGTACACATTATTTTTTATTTTTGTTACTGACCTTAATAAAGCATTGTTGTAATATTAGTTTCCACCCTAGCATTGAAGGTTATTTCCCTATTTTGTTTTGCCAAAAACAAACCTATTTCAAGATAACTTTTTTTTTGAAAATAGTATGCATTCTTTCAAAGCAGTGTTTGGCAGTTTTGTAAGTGAAAAACAAAATAAATAAACTCTTCAATATCCTGGAGGTTCCAATATGAATTCAGCACAGAACCTAGCTCAGCCTACATAGGCCTATTATTTTACATATGTGCTGTGAGAACTGGAAACAGTCTATACTGCTAGACCCAGACCTAACATGATGGCATAGTAGTTGGACTAATGTGGGTGGGCATTTCAGAAGACAATAAGACGAGTTTGTAATTGCATTACTGCAGTATGCCTACTAATAGTATTGGTGTATTTCACTCAGTAATGGAGTTGAGCCCACTTTTATTCTGGCAATCTAAATGTTTAAAAGTAATTTTACTGTTTATTAAATATTAATACAGAATTACAGACACCTTGTTCTCTTTACGCTTCATATTTTTTACAAAGCCAAAATCAGTTGCTGTTAAGTTTATAAACTTGAATAGAAGTTGACTTGATGTCTTCACCCTACACAGCCTTACCGGAAGTCACTTGAAGTGGGTATAGTTTTCCATTGCCTACATGGATTCAGAAATAAATAGCTAGGTATCTTGGCAAATGCCAAATTGATCATTTTCATTGGTCATCAAATGTGCCAAAATATTATTCATTGCTTAAAGACAAACTGCTTTAAAAGAATGTACTATACTGTATTCCTATGCAACAATTCAAGTAATTTGACTAATCTGTAAGCCATATTGTTGTAGCCATAGAGAACCTTGTTTGCTTTATAACTTTACTAAAAATTAACAGACCTATTGTTGTGGCCAACAGTTGTGAGAACTCATGCATTGTGACCCAGAAGAACCAGGCTTCTTAGGGTGGTAGACTCCTGCAGTTACAGTTTTTAATGATATCTCGATAATTGTGCAAAATATCTAAAAACTGTGCTGACAGTAATGTGGTTTTGTTAAATATATATTATGCATGAAAACATTGAAAACATATTCAAATATAATAATCGGTATGGTTTGTATTTTGAACATGCATTTAATGAATTAAAAATCAAATTAAAAACTTACTCACCATGACATTACAATATTTTTTCGTGCAGGCTATAGTTCATACAAAACCACATAACATAATGTTGGCAGGGGTCTGCTGCTTTAAAAACGGGCAATAATTGTGCTCATTGGCAACCCTCAAACTCTTCTGTGCTTGCTTGACCCAAAGGGGGGTGGGGAGGGGAGATCAGCGACAGATCCCAGGCTATAATAATTATATACTAATAATAATAATAATAATAATAATAATAATAATTTCTACTTGAATTAGCCCCAGGCAAGTGTGATTTGTATTTTCTTTTGACCTCATAGGGATGCACACAATTTAATCAATAATGTTAGGCCATATTATAAAAATAGAATTAGGCCTACATGTCTTCTGAGAAATCTTGTCAAAAATTCGTCACATCATGTTCTCGCATATCATCGCTATTCAAATTTTGGTCAATGATAATATTTTGATACTTTGCTATCACTGAGTCTAAAAGAGTCTCCCACTGAAAATCATTTACTAGACTGAGTGGGTAGATTTTAAAATACAAAATGTAAAATTTATTTACTTTAATAAAATAATAAAATTGTCTTTTCCTTTTGAGACCTTCAGTCTTGGATCACGCCTGTCCGCCGGTAAAAGTGGAACCGATTTTACCGACATCATCTTTTGATATTAGGTTTGTTTGGTTTTTCTAATGTAGTGTAGACTCGAGTAGTGTAGGTGTAGGCCTTCAAAATTAAATTACACTACACTTCATCCAGAATAACCAAATGTTTTTTTAAGCTACACAAGACTACACTAGATTTACCCACATAACACTGTTAAGGGCATTAAATGAGTCATATCGATAGTCTGCTATAGGTCTACTATCAGACCATATCAGACGATGAAAAGGTTATTTGGAACATAAACTTCATCAGCTGTTCTCATCCTTATTGAGGTTAGAGTACCTTATGCATTATCCTTCATCACAAAATGTAGTCCCACATAAATAAAATACTCCGAATTGGTTTCAAATGCATCATACAGTAGAATTTTAATTGATTTTAGGAGTTATATTGGCTTGCCATTGCAAGAATGTGTCATTCATTCATCATGTTTTAATCTGTTTCTCTTCAAATTTTGCTCCTAAATTTCTTCACCTTCACTCTGCACAACCTTCTAGAGCTCGTTTAGAAATGCTAATACGAAAACACTTTTTCGACTTCGTGAACCTACACTGTAAAGTGTAAGGTTCGTGTAGTAAACCAAACAAACCTATTATGGATAAATAATTCAGTCACATTTTACCGGTATCAATCTTTTTATTTAAGCGTTGTGCATCACACACTCAATTCAATTAGCTGCAGTTACTCCCTTTCTGGTTTGTGAATTGCAATATCATGCCAGACATAATAGGATAAGAAAATGCCAGGCTGGATGCAATAGCCGGTAGAAATTTCCTTGGCCTGCGTTCTTTTCTAATTGTGAAGCTTTTTTTATTTAAATTTAAATCTTACACAAGTTTTGTATGATTGGAGAAGGGTTGACAGATTGGGAAAGCATAGAGAACATAAAGAACATAAAACCCAGCCGGAAGGGCTGGGGGCGACAAAACTTTTCACCTGCTGATGACAACTGTAGCTGTAACTTTAAATTAGCTACAGTTGTCATCAGCAGGGGAAAAGTTTTGTCGCCCCCAGCCCTTCAGGCTGGGTTTTATGTTCTTTATGTTCTCTATGCTTTCCCAATCTGTCAACCCTTCTCCAATCATACTAAACTAGCCGATTGGCCTTTTCCGAATTGTAACTTACACAAGTTTTGTTGGAAATGCATGTGGAGTGAAGCAAAGTGACATTAAATGCCTTCCACCCCCAACTTAAAATCATTATGTGAAAGTATTTAAATTTATTTATTTTATTTGCATGTCTTCCTTCTTTTCATATGCCCACAACTGACATTATTCATGTATGTAATCTTAGTTTAATTTATTATCCTCCTCTGCAAACTAGATTTTATAACTACATTAGGATAGGGTATATATGAAATAAATAAATACAATTTCCAAAGCCTGAGAAAGGATACCGTTTATTTTGCAAGCACAGAAGTACTTGAGGGTTACCGGTAATAAAACTAGGAGCAATGATAGCCACTTAACCCCAGGAGGAGACCTAGTGTATTTTGTTCTCATGGCTGCATCGGCCTGCATAGTGGTGTTGGCTATTTTCACTCTTTTGCTGGTTTTGCTACACTTGAACAGAGTGTTATCATCCCCCCATTGCACTGACTGGGCTGATATGGAATCTCATGAGAGGTTGCCATTTTCTGAATATCTTAGTTGTGATTGAACTTCAATCACAACTAAATGTTTAGGAAGTGGGCCTCTTTGAGTTTCATCATCAGTCCTGTCTCAGAGTTGGGGAGAATACTCTGTTTAAGTGAAAAGTTTCGACGTGGGGGGTGGTAGCTCAGAAGCGCAAAAAAGACTTAGGTAGTATAAAAAGCGCTTTTTTGGCGCATTTTTTGTATTTTTTATCCATTTTTTGTTTGTTTTTCATGTAAATTGTATAATAATTGTATATTTTATTTAATATTGTTAATAAATTATATATTTTTCCAATGCAATTGTTATTATTTACTATTTATTAATAATAATAATAATTTTATTTATTGGAACAATTGAAAAATATACTAAGTCCATAAAGTAGGTCAACCAATAGTTAGCCTTGAAAAAAATGGCTATGTCCATAAACTAGGTCAACTGCTAACCTTGCAAAGTTAGCAGCTGACCTAGTAAATGGCCTTCAAAAAAACAGCTAAGTCCATTAATTAGGTCAAGAGGAAAAGGAACTAGGTCAACTCCAAAATGTAACCTTGAAAAAAAAGACTAAGTCCATAAACTAGTTCATGAGATGAACTTGAGTATGATCAAGGTTAATCCTGAAGTGAAGGAGTAGATTTAGATTCATGACAACTGCAACAATGGGGGAAGAGTCAAAAGCTTACAGTAATGTAAGTACCCCAGTGCAAGAAGTTCTTGCACTGGAGTACTACATCACTGCAAGTCGACTCTTCCACCATCGCAGTAGTCATGAATCCTGATCCACTCCTTCACTTCAGGATGTAACCTTGATCATAACCAAAGTTCATCCCATGAACTAGTTTATGAAGCTCAGGTAGGAGTAACTAGAGTGGAAAGAGTAAATGGTATTAAAGTACAAGAAAATGAACACAACAAGAGCATGGGTTTAACAAGTATATTGAACAGTATACTGTACATGAAATGGCAGTGGAAAAAGAGGCTATGTCCATGGCCTTGAAATTGCAACGTGATAAGGATTAGCACATAGTCACCCAACCAAGTTGTGGAGGCGAGGTGTAGGCTAGAGATTCTAGCAGGGTTTGACGAAACATGGTAGATGTGCTGAGAGTGAAGTTTGTTGGCGTGATGCAGAGATGTTCAAAGTGCAGAGAGTTCTTTGAAGCAGGTATCTGAAAAAGACAACATAGCATATAGCAATATGCAAAGCCAGGGAAGCAGCTCGAAGTACCTGTTGACAGTCTTGTAGAAGAGCTAGTAGGGGGAATTTCAGCACCTACTACCTAAATGGAGCGGGTATCTGCAAAAGAAATAACAAACTAGCTTCCTGGGACTCAAACCCAGTTCATCTATCTATGCCACGTTTGCTATTGTTGCTCGAGCTATGAATATGCTTGGCCTGTAACAAGTGTTACATGTACGTCTGTTGTGTGTGTGTTGTGTATTTCAAAGACAGCCTGTCTGGGTCAGGTGTGCTCTTACTATGCTAGAGATTTGAAAAAAAATGAAAAATGGATTGGCCAATGAATTTGGTTCATAGCCAAGAATTTTTTTGATTTCGAGTTTAAAATTTTTTTTTAACCACAAAAATCGTTAGCTTGGCGCTCGTCAACAGGCGAAATGATCTTACTTATTTTCAAAGCGAAACTAGGGAGAAAGAATAAAAAGCTTGGCTCAACTTCTATATCTCACAGCATTCACAGCCGCAGACTTTTGAAGGAGAGCTTGGCTGCCGTTTTTTTTTTTTAATTTTGTATTTGGTTGGATTTGGTTTTACGTGTGTTATGTTTGTGTTGGGTAAGTAGAAGTCAGCCTGTCTGGGACTCCCAGCCATAGCGTGTGCACGGCCCAGGTCTATTCCGCCCAGACCGGACCTAATGTATCAACTTTAACCGCCAAACGACAGCCCGAGAGCAGTAGGCATTATTAAAAAACTGTATGCATACTGGTAAGATGTTTCAAAAATCAAAATAAAACACTTTTAATTTTTAATGGTCTCGTATAATATGTATGATTGATTGTAACTTACTGCAAGCCACTTATGTTGAGACCAACAATTCAATATGCCCAGCACGCCATCTGTCCAAAGGAGGCCTACACCCCAACAAGCAGGGTCATGCCACCATCCACAACTTGTTGGCCGAAATGTGCTCAGTAATGAGTTGGCGACCAACACCTTCACTTACCTACACCGTTCCCAAAATCAAAAACACAAGTCTCAGCCCCACTCCACCGGGTCCGCAACCATCCCCATCAATCACCACAAAGAGATCGGGCAGGCCCAGACAGTCAACGATTGAGCTTGAGGGCAATCTACTTCCAATTCGATTCCACAAAACTTTTCTCCCAACCCCCACTAAAAGCATACCAGCTCAGTCTACTATTGTCCAGATTCCTCCCACTCCAATCCCCCTACTACATCATACCGACCAGCAAACCACAAAGCCCAGCAATTTGGCCTCAACAGTCACAGAGCTCCAAGGTAACCTATTTGACGCCCCCTCATTAATTCCCCTCGTGCACTGTGTTGGGGCTGATTTTGAAATGAGCCAAGGCATCGCAGCTAGTTTCAAAAGTAAATTTGGCTGTGTGGACCACCTGATTCAACAAAGGAGAGGAGTCGGAAGCTTCGCAACACTCCATGCGGAAGGCAGAGTCATCTTCTACCTGATAACTAAGCAGGTCTCGAGAAGTAAGCCACTTGCACACGACCTACGAGCTACCCTAAAAAACCTCCGAGCATACTGTGATTTCTACCACATCGACAAACTTGCCATGCCCCGCATTGGGTGTGTCCTAGATCATATGTACTGGCCATTTGTCAAGGCCATGATTGATGATATATTTCGCGACTCAAGAACGCAAATTCTCGTCTACACTCCCCATTCCCTCGCCAACATCCAGATTGACCATGTATCTTCCAACAAAATTCTTTGTTCCTCTGCAACTGCCCCCACATTGGGTGCCCTTTACTCCATCCCAACACAACCCCCACCACAGAGGCTGATCCTGATGGACGTCAGCGTTACTGCCGAGCCACAGCCTGCGTTAGTTATGGAACCTCTCGCCGAGGAGGCCAAATCCAAGGATGACAAGGTCACCCAATCGCCTTCCTTCACGGATGTGGAGACTAACACATATGAAGAAGACGGGATCGCCCAGTCGCCTCCTCTCGCTGTCGCCAACGTGGTCAAATCTGAGGAAGACCAGGTCAACCAATCGGCCTCCTCCATGGTCGAGGAGACTTTCTCAGCTGTGTCACCGTCGCAACCCGTGATTGCAGGATCCATCCTGCACGAGGTCCCTGGTGACTGGACTCTACCCGTGACTGCAACCGAGCTTCCGTCGCAACAGGCAACCCCATTAATTACAACCCCTAAACTATTGTCAATAAAAAAAGTAAAAAAGGCTAAACTCCACCCCACACGTAACCAGCCCTCCAGAACCACTAAAGTAAACCACAAAGCCCTTAATCACTCAAAAATTGTAAATTTTCTTTTGCTCAGCCAACAAGTGTTGCCAATTTAAAACAAACTAAGGCAAGGAACACAGTCGCCCCTAATAATACCCCGTCTGCTTATGGCCCCAGCCACAAACCACTAACAACCTCGCCTAAAATCTGCTCGACTCTGAACAAACCCAACAAATCAATACAGAGCCCTAAAATCGCATTCCTTAATATCTGCTCAATCCGGAACAAAATCGAAGAAATTGAGCTTCTCACCAAGCGCCTCTCCCCTGATATCTTTTGCTTCTCGGAACACTGGCTTACTCCACACGAAATTAACTCCTTTTCCATCTCCGGCTACGCTAATATTGACCTTTTCTGTCGCTCCACGTTCATCCATGGAGGTGTCGCAATCCTTGCCAAACCCCACCTCAACCTCATTCCCATCCCTGAAGTCAAACCCTACTGCACCGAGAAAGTGTTTGAATGTGTGGCAGGTTCTTGGCGCTCTCTCGATCAGCACTTTATAATTCTCTCTGTCTACCGTTCCCCTCTTGGTGACTTAAATACATTTCTCTCCAAGCTTGATGAAGTGCTCATCCTTCTCACCAAGAAATTTCCTAAAGCAGACTTAGTCTTATGCAGTGACCACAATGTGGACCTGCTTACCCAATCACCATCCCGATCTAAACTGCTCGATCTGGTCCACTCCTTCAATATCATTGAAACCATTGATACACCAACCCGTGTCACTGCCACTAGCAGCTCTCTTATCGACAACATTTTCACTTCTCTCGACCCAGCATTGTTTTCCGTCAGCTCTACTGACCCTGGCCTGTCTGACCATTACCTCCTCATTCTCAACCTTTATCTCTCCAAAATCCACCCCCCAAAAATGAAGGTAATGAAACGCTCTTTCAGTCCCAACAATACAGACAACTTTCTAACACGGCTAAGTGCAGAAAATTGGCAGTCACTGTCAACTCCTGGAGATGCAGATGTACTCTTCTCTAGTTTTCTTACCACTTTCCTGTATCACTTCAATAAATCATTTCCGCTAAAAAGCTGTCCCCGCTTTAAACCCAAAGTCAATTCCTGGATCACACCAAAACTGCGATCCGAAGCCCAGACCTTGCGATCCCTTCATTTCGAACTGAAATCGACTAACAACTCGACTAGTAAACAACAATATCGTGATTTAAAAAAGTCTCATGCTAGAAACATTCGCCAAGCTAAACTCTACTATAACGACTCCTTAATATCAGAATCTAAGAACACCTCAAAAGCTATTTGGTCCATGATTAAATCACAGACCAATGCCCCGCAACCTAAATGCAACCTCTCTCTTATCGCTAACGGTAAAGTTATATCTGACGCATCATCTCAATGTGAACTCTTTAATGACTTCTTCATCAACTCGTGCAACCCTGCTGGTAAGCCTAATGCATCAATTAACCCTCCCCCTCCTCCAAAACCCCCACGACCTCTGATCGGCCCAACTATCTTTCTCCACCCAACCACTCCAATTGAAGTAGCTACTGTAACTAGGAAACTTAGTTCCAAACACTCATATGGACTTGACGAGGTGCCAGGCTCTCTTCTTTTTAAATGTATGGACTTTATTTCCGGCCCATTAGCCTACATCATAAATCAATCCTTTTCTGATGGCATTTTCCCCTCTAAACTGAAGGCAGCAAAAATAATCCCCATCTACAAACACAAAGGTAAAAAATCTGAGATGACTAACTATCGACCCATCTCCCTGCTCTCCTCTTTTTCCAAAATATATGAATACATCATGCATGATCGTCTATCATCATTTCTAAATTATCACAACATTCTCTCCCCTACTCAGCATGGTTTTTTGAAAAACAAATCCACCACAAGCGCAATCTTCAGTTTTCTTTCCCCTCTCTACTCTGCTTTGGACAAAGGTGACCACGCGGTAGGAGTGTTCTATGACATGACAAAGGCTTTTGATACGATAGATCACAAAATTCTCCTCGGAAAGCTATATACCTATGGCATCCGAGGGATCGCTTTAGATTGGATTTCCTCTTTTCTCTCCGGCCGTTCTCAAGTAGTCGAAATCGAGACAGCCAATGGTCTATCCGTCACCAAAACCCGCTCTAAATCTCTGTCCATAGTCTGTGGGGTTCCCCAGGGTTCCATACTCGGGCCCCTAGCCTATATCATATATGTTATGATCAGGCCACCTTTCTGGATGAGGGTATTCTCACACAATATGCGGATGACTCCAGCCATCTGCTGACCCTACCTAAACATCATCCCTCTCAGGCACTTGCCCCCCTAATCAACAGCCAAGTGGTCAATATGTCATCATACAGCCGCGACAATGAACTCTACATCTCGCGCTCTAAAACGGTTATACTTATACTTCCACACTCCCAATAAGATCCCACTGGCTAGTCCCCTAGTTCATCTAGAGTTTGATATAATCCCCCGCGCTTCTAGTGTAAAAGTCCTCGGCCTTGCATTGACCGAAAAACTCGACTGGTCTATCCATGTTAACCATGTTGCCAACAAAATTTTATCTGGATGCTACTCTATCCGTAAGCTCAAACAAATTGTTCACCCCCATATCTTATTGCAAGTCTACTTTGCCCACATCCACTCTCACTTATCCTATGGCCTGCTATTTTGGGGAGCCTCCCCCCAAGCAAATAGAATATTTATCCTCCAAAAGAGAGCGATACGCATTATTGCGGGTGTCTCTAGAAAACACTCCTGTAGGGAGCTCTTTAAGGAATTAGGAATTCTAACTCTAGCATGCACACTCATCCAGTCTGCTGCACTCTTTGTTCGCACAAATAGTAACCTCTTCCCTCTCAATGCGTCTGTGCACTGCCACAACACAAGAGCCATCCTTCACATACATAGGCCACCCCACCACCTGCGCCTTTTTGCACTGGGCCCCGAGTACCTTGCCTCCACCCTTTACAACAAGCTCCCAGAAAACATAAAAACCTCCCCCACCCTGCCCTCCTTCAAACACAAGTTAAAAATATATCTCATAGCAAACAGCTTCTACTCGGTTAGTGACTACCTCTCCATGTAAATAATAAAGAATTATAAATAATGAACAATTAAATAATAATAAATAAAAACAGATATTCTAGCTAAATTCAGCAATGATATATCACCTGTTAAGTCCTGTTTCAAAGTCAACTAAAATTGTAACATATGGTTACGATTTTTTAGTTATATGCCTCCATATCATTATGTCTCTTACTTTCATCTGTACCATTATCTTGCACCAATTGTAAATCACCTCATCGAACAATTCTCTTCTCCAGTTATACTTTCATAAAATAATATATTCTATCAATCTCATTATTATTATTAATAGCAACTCGCTTATTTTCAAATTCCACTTTTCCTTATTAGTATTTATATTTTCCATCATTATCATGTGAATCATATTTATGGACGTGTTGCTTATTTATTAGATTATTATATTATATTATTAGATTATTCATTCCCTCTCTCTCAAGAGGGGTTATATCTGTTACCATGTATCGGTCGAATGAATAAATTGAAATTGAAATTGAAATTGTCCTTTTCTGTGCATTGTCATTAAAATACATTAAATTGCATAAAAACACACAAAATGCGTTTTTTTTTAAATGAAACATGCGGGGAATGTTTGCGGGGCCAAGAACGAACTGGCAAGAAATGCCGGGATTTGATCCCCCAAATAATTAGGAATTGGTTTTATTTAAATGAGACAAATAGTTATATAGGGGCCACAAAATTCCTTGGCACCATCCTAAAATCGCGTTTAGGCCATAAAAGCTAAATTATCAACCTAAATATTCGCCGCGCACCACCTAGTTTTGCCCTTGTGCCGGGTCTAATGTTGAAGGCTGTGCACGCCTATGCAAACAACCCAGATCATCTAAATATTATAATAATAATATAATATAATATAATAATGTTGCTTGAGCTACTGTAATGAAGTGTTTGGTTCTACATGTGTTGTGTGTGATGTATACTTGAAAGTCAGCCCGTCTGGGACTCGAACCCAGATCATCTAACTATTATAATAGTGTATTATATTAGTGGAATTTGATACCAAGCATGCCATATTTACGTGCTTAGGGTCAAATTGGTGCCTACCGGTACCCGCAATAACCAAAATGGTGGGGTTCTGAGAGTTTTGTTTGTTCTATTACAATTTAAGTGTTACCAGCGTGTTTGGGGAGTATGATTTAGTGGAAATTGATACCAAGCATGCCATATTTACATGCTTTGGGTATCAACATTGTATTTGGGGGCAATTTCCAATATGGCATCCATGGAACCCAAATGGTTGGACTAACGAATTTAAATGTTTTTTATTCGATTTGCCATCCCAAAAATATGTGAAAATGACATTCAAACCGTAAAAATAGACCACCAATTTATTTTAAAAAATGTTACACCCCCTTTTTGAATTTACCCCCCACACGCCCCCCACATCACCAGCAAACAATGAACTGCGGAAAAAAATGCTTTAATTTACAAATAAAACACGTGTGCAAAACGGCTTGCTTGTATCACAAATAGCCACGTTTTTACTCCTATAGGTTGAACCAGATAAGCTGGCGGCCGTCAAGGTCAAGCGAGAGCACGGACGCCAACGTTGACAATTTACACACAACTAGCATTAGGTAGGGCCTACCGTATTTGGTCATGTTATCGTGATATGTTATCACATAAATCAACATTTTATAAGCTGTGAATAAAGTAGTTTGTCCCACAGAGTCAGTATTTTAGCGAAATAATGATTTTCAGTAATCACGATTTTTTGCCTTGTTGGTAATGGTGTGTACAAAGTTCCAGCTGTTTATAATGCCAACCTTGCCAGATGTGATGTCAATGTTTAGGAACATCAAAATGTCTTGATTTTAATCGTACACTTCATAAATACTTTATTTTTAGGATATATTGGGCAAGGCTTGGCTTTAAAAAAGTCGTGTTTTTCTCCGAAAGCAGTTTTAGAGACCGCTATTTTATTTACTTTTTGCCGATCCTGTGGCCATAGTGCGTGGACGACAGTGCTGCGATCCCTCGGCGACCGCCACCTTATCTGAATCAACCGATACCCACCGGACTATACCGTAAACAGCTTATATTAAAAGCTTTATTTCTATGGCTTCTGGCTAACTTTTTCAATTTTTTCTTTCAAAAGGTACTACATCACCATAACCTTAATGTCCATGTATAATATGAACATTGTAGCCCCACCCGTTTGGTCAGAATTGGCCCAAATGTCACGAAAATATCGCACTTAAAATCAAAAAACCTATATTAAAAGCTTTATTTCTATAGATTCTGGCTAACTTTTTCAACTTTTTCTTTCAGAAAGCAATAAATCACCATTGCCTTAATGTCCATGTGAAATATGAACGTTGTAGCCCCACCCGTTAGGTCAGAATCGGCCCAAATGTCACAAAAATATTGCACTAAAAATCGAAAAAAATCGTAAAAGTACGATATTCATGAGAAATATTTCTTCGATTGTACCCAAAAACGTAGCAAGTCTAAGTTCAGAGATTTCGAAGGTCCCCTACAATTTTCATCAAGATCGGATATGCAATTTGCCCGGTAGAGAGCAAACAAACAGACAGAAATACAAAAAAAAAAAAAAAACATTGGAGCTAAATTTTTTGAGGGGTCAGTGAAATTGAAGTCTTCTCTTTGCTCGCTACGCTCATCCAATAAAAGTGCAAAATTAACTTTTAATTGTAGGCCGATTTTTATGCTTGGCCTATAGGCTTACAATCTCGGGGGTTATGCACGGGAAAAGTTTTTTTTTTGTTGGTGTGTTACATTTGTTATGTGTCTTACTGTATAAATTACATGAATATATTTTCTTATATACATTGCCCTTCTAGGCGCCGAATAGCCTATAAATGAATAGTCGAATAGCGAATCCTACGGTGGTTTCACGCACGGAGGTTTTGCGGGAAAGATAATTTGGGTAGGTTTGTACGTTATCATTGAATGGCAGTGAAGTATGGTTAATTACTCATTTACCTATTCGAATCAGAGACTTTTGGTTAATTAATATTATTAGCCTCTGCTTTCCTTAAATCCATAATATTCTGTCATGGTAGGCCTACGTAATGGATTTGCGCGTCAACCAAGCAAGTCCATTACCTCTACGAGCCTCTTACATGGCGGGTGACGTCACGACCAATCAGAGTGCGTTATTGGTTGCCACGGCGGCATTTGAAAATTACGCATTTTCAAACACAGTTTTTTTATAGAATACATTTTTTTCAACGTTCAAACCAATTTTTTTGTGTTTAGAATTAAATAACCATCAGGAAACACCCATTAATTAGCATTTCTGAACTTCTTGCAACTTCCTACTATGCTGTACAATTTTCAGTAGGCCTACTTTTGGATGTGTGTTCATGCGGATTTTTACAAAATAGCAGTTTTGCCCATATTTTGCAATTGTTTGGTGTATTTTTTTAGTAAACAAATTGTTTGTAAATCAAATAAAGGGGAAAAGGGCATACCCTACAAGCATAGATCTAAGCTTAATAAACAACCGTATGTGCAGTACAACACATTATTTTAACATTATCAGTCGGATCTTTTTTAAGACGGAATGTTTTTATACTAGGCCGCTTCGCGAACGCTTTTTCCAGTCGCGTTGATGGATGAGCTTTTTTAAAAAAATATTTCTGTCCAATGATTACGATTTTAAGTGGGATCTCATTACTGTTTCTATAGTTACTTGATATTACTTGTTCATTATACACCTGTAAAAGGCTTATATTAAAACCTTTATTTCTATGAATTTTGACCAACTTTATCAACTTTTTCTTTCAAAAGGCACTACATTACCAAAATATTTATGTCAATGTAAAATATGAACGTTGTATCCCCACCCGTTTGGTCCAAACCGGCCCAAATATCACGGAAATATTGTATTAAAAATCGAGGGGGAAAATAGTAAAAGTACGATTTCTATGAGAAATATTTCTTCACATGTCTCTAAAATCATAACAAATATACTTTCAGTGATTTTAAACATTCCCATAAAGTTTCATCAAGATCGGATTAGCAGTTTGCCAAATATCACGAAAATATTGCATTAAAAATCGGAAAAAATCGTAAAAGTACAATAATTAAGCGAGCAAAGCGAGCGTTTCCATTTGACTCTGCCGGAAAAATTAGTCACTGTTTTTTTTTTTTTTTTTTGTATGTCTCGCCATAACGTTCGAACGGAGGCTCGGATCGAGTTGAAATTTTGATCATCCGCAAGCTTCGTTCTCGATTGAATGCCATTAGTTTTGTGGCAAAATCGTTCAAAAAGTTAAAGCGTTACATTAAAGTTAATCAAAAGTTTTTTTTTTCAAACTAAACGGCGACAAAATCTGAGGTAGCCAAATCATTAAGAATGTCCGTCCGGTCACGAATATGTTAATTTTATTTTGATCCGATAAGTAGTGTAGATGGAAATTACATTATAACAAAAGTAACGTTGCCATGGCAACGAAAAGACGCGCAAAGTTTCTAATGCACTGCCACCTAGAAGTAATCAAAATACTTTCGAGGAAGCAGTCTATTATTGGTCAAAAAAGAGTTTAAAAAGTTTTCCCAAGGAGTCAAGGTCCTCTGATGGCGGTGGATTTTAAAGTAAAGATTTACACACAGGTTTACCCAAATACATTGGCAATAATAATAATATTGGAAACATGGCCCTGTGGACAGCGAACGTCGCAAATTTTAAAATAAAAAAAAAATGTGCAATGTGGGTCTAGCTATAGCACGTGCTCGCTTATCAACGCGTCCAACTGAGCGTTTCCTAGTCATAAGAAATATTTGATCGATTGTACTCAAAAACTTGGCAAGTCTAAGTTCAGAGATTTCGAAGGTCCCCTCCAATTTTCATCAAGATCGCATATGCCGTTGGCCCGGTAGAGAGCGAACAAACAGACAAAAAACAAAACACCCGAGCTTTTTTCTTGGGGTAACGTAAGTGGAAAAAAAAGAGTGAAATTGAAGTCTTCGCTTCGCTCATCCAACAAGTAACATGGGCAAAATGGGCTAACGAGTGACTTCTTCAGTTATAAACATAAAAAATTAGTAAATTACATAACCTAAAATTAAAATATTTAGCAATCTCAAAATTTTGTGTGCTTGTACCTACGTATATGTACATTAATAATACCTAGTTTAAAAAAATCAAAGATGGTGTATTTGATCTATTGACATTTGATCAAATCTAGATGTATGACCATTCATGTAGAGTATCATGTATTTTTCGAAAATCAATAATTTCTGAAGAAAAATTAATCACCTTTACAATGAGACCAATCCCAACAAAATAGCTCTGATAGGAGCCGAGCTATTACCAATAAACCAAAGTAACGTGCGTTAAAGTCGCCGAAGGGTCAAATTTTGACCCCCTCATAAATCCCCGACGACCGCCCCAAAAATAAAAAATAAATCACAGTTGCTACTTACTATGTTATGAATGACTATACCAATTTTCTTGAAAATCAAAGGTCGAAAAAAATGTGTTGGTTAATTTCATATGGAATGACCCAATAGTCATGTGTTTGTGGTGAGAGCTGCAAGTACAACACTGGGCAAATAATTTGACGTTGGTATTCTAGCACCTTACAAGAGTGGGGGGCGGGATCTGCGATAGCAGCATATTAAAGGCGAGTGGAAAGGAAAGCAAATGGCTCACCTAAATAATGCCAACAGAAGCATTTTGGATTTCAGTATTTTTGGCATGTGAAAAAATATGAACCTTGACAGTTAAAAGGTTTCTTGGAGAAGTTTTAAAAGGCAAGCTGTTTGTTTCCTACTACACATCTAATAACGAAGTACGTAGTAATAGTCCATAATGTGACTATTCTACATATCATAACAATCTTTCAGCATTAGTTTTCTGATAGGACAAGTAGAAAGTTGGAGCAATGCTAAAAAAGTTGTGTAGGCCTTCTGGGGATCAAACCTGGGTCCTCCATCACACAATAAAACTAATTCAAATGCTGTCATACTGTGCAATGGCTAAAAAATAGGCCCATGTGGTTAGAGCGTTGGCCCAAAGCAATCACAAAGGGACATGGGTTTGAATCCTGCATCAAACAAGGGACTTGTCCATCATCCTCATATCACTCAACAGTCACTTGTAGAGTATCAAATAAAATAACACAATTGCATGAATAACAACGTCAACTATCGAATCTATTGGATCAATTTAAAAATGTGTCCAAATTGACAGTCTCGATTAACGAACACCCTGCTTCTTCTTGTAATTGCATTCAAAAAGTATCTCTCTCCGGTTATTACATACAGTACCGTATATAGATTCTCTCTTCACCGAAAGTACAGACTACACTAAAGTTTATTTATATCTATTCTTGAATAATTTCAACAACAATGTCGGTGCGGTTGCAAGCAATGGCAGAGGAGAGACTAGGGGTGTGTAGTGAACCAAAAGAAATAATTGTGAAAAAATCATTCACAAAATTAAAACGTGGTCAAAACTAGAGACAGCCCTCCAAGAATCACAACCAGCGTAACTCGCAAGGCAAAAATTCTACTCGCGTGTACAAGTACAGGGCCTGAGGTGAAGCCCCAGCCATCAGACATTTTGCCACAGGCAAATTTGTTTTGGTTGTTCCTTGTTAGCAATTTTTTAATGTCCATAAACTCATTTTAACGCATTTTAAGCCTGATCGGCGCGCATGTTGGGTTATTATTACAGGGGATTAGTGGAAAAGTAGGCCTACTGTCTGCAGTAAGAAAAATTTACTCCCAACCTATCAAAAGTCAACCTATCAAAAGTCACTCTCAGCTTGCGAGATCTAGTGAGTAAAATTTAGGAGCATTGCTAGGGAAGACAAACAACAATCTATTATTGGTGCATAGGGTCTATGCTCAGCAGCCAGCGATTCAATATAGATCAACGATAAATCATCATTAACTAGAAATATGTTTTTAAGGAGTTTTAGTTACCATAGCTTGATTAGTTAATATCTTCTCTTGTTCTTTTCACATGCGGCCTACTCGGCCGTCATGTGTTGTCCTGTTATCCAATAGACAGGATTCCCTTTGTGCATGCGTCATGCCATCTGGCATCGCAACTTTTTTTCCCTCATTTATCAGTCTCAAAATGAATCACTTGCATTCCTTGACCTCGCTGTCCACCTCATCCTTGCTCGCAACTGCCTATATTGCCGCCATTGGGTCAGAAAGTATCACAATTTTATTTTTTGGGTGACCTGCTACCAGCTTTAGTGCTTCCAATATTGCCTTTAGTTATGATGGAGAACTATAGTTACTGCCATTTCTTCCTGCAGGTAGTGCCTTCTCATATTCTCTATTTACAGTATATTCCTGCTCCAGCATTGACTTCTCCAGGTTTTGCCGATCCATCTGTATACATGTGCAGCCACTCCCTTTCAGGATATCTGATATGTATCAAGAGTTACTTGTCCCAACTCTTCCTCATTGTAATTTCTTTCATTCACATATCCCCTCCACTTCTAGTTCATGTTGAACGTCTAAAACAGCCACCCTGATGTTAGTTTTTGGCAGCTTCATTCTGTTTTCTAAATTAACATCTCCCATAAGCTTATTTCTTAATCTACTGGCTGTAGTTATGAAAGTTTAATGACTGAGTTTTTAGACTCTCATATGACTCTCTGCTCCAATATTGTTCATCCAGCCTAATCATTTTCATGTACACACTGCAGCCACATTTCTTCGAGACTCAAGTGGTGGGATATTTGTTCTGGCCTGCAGAGCTGTGATTTGAGTGGACTTCACTGCTCCTGTGGAGATTCTCATAGGTTGGTTTTGCACCATCTCTAGCTTCTGCAATTTACTTTTAGGTGCTGTGACTAGCAATGCACTTGTGCATTCTAGTAGTGGTCTGATGTAAAGTCCTGTATGTTGTGGTTAGAACTTCCGTGTTGGCTCCCCAGGTAACTCCTGCCACCATCTTCAGCAAGTTGAGTCTTCTTTTACTTAAAGATATCATCCTATCAATTTGCTTCCTCTTGTCATCTTGCAATCACTTGTCATGCCTAGGTACAGGGCATTTTCATATTTCTCAATTGTTTCTGATCCATACATAATGTTGAAATCTGGTTCTACCTTGCTTGTTGAGTGGTAATCATAAGACTGTTTTTGTTTTATTGACTACTATGCCATTTATCTCAGACCATTCATGCTTTCATAGCCTTATTCATTTCTTCTTCCATCTTCTTTGGGTCATTGCCTGTATACCACATTATATCACATCATCTGCGTATAGCTTTACCTCTAACTCGCTTCTTTCTTTTACCTATGCTGCTAGATCATCGATGTAGATTATTTATATATTTTTTAGGATTGTCTATGTAAAATGGTACTTGTGCTGTACGAGACTCTTATATAAATAAATAAATAAATAAAAAGTACTTTGGACTAAGGACCCCTCCTTTCTGGTAATCCGATTCTTGTCTGCCTGTATTTTAATCTTTTTCCTTCGTATCTAACTCTCCATACCCATGAAGACTCTGGTCCATTGTCTGATATTGTTTGGTACACCCATTTGTTCCATTTTTTGCAGAAGTTTTTTCTATCCACTAGGTCAATTCTTACTTAAAGTCCACATATACTACAAAGTTTTATGCATCTTATTAAAACCTTATTTTACATCCAGCATAACGTATGCAATTTGGTTCACAGTGCTTCTGTTTAATCGGAATCCAGCTTGGTGTGGCGACAGCAAGTCATTCTCTTCAAAGAAGGATTTCTGTCTCGAGTTTACCATATGTTCCATTACCTTAGCCAGAGTACTTATTAGCGCTCAGTCTATTAACTCTCTACTTTGGTTCCATCTTTCCCTTTTTTCCCCAGAGGGGGGGTTTCTTCTGTTTTTTTCCATGTTTTTGGGGGACATTCCTTTCCTGTTTAAATTGATCAGATGTAGTATTGCTTTTTTTCCCTTCCCTCCCAAAGGGTTTTACAAAAAATTCTGGATAGTATCCACCCAGGTGATTCTTGTTTTTAAAGCCTTTTTAATGCATTCCTTCAACCATAAGGGACTGGAGCATTATGTGGGTTTTGGTCGTCTTTTTTTATTTTTTTTTTATCTTTTTTTATTTTTCCCATTTTTCTTGGGGTTATTTTTGGCGGGAAAAAAAACTCCACAGGCTTCTGCCTTTGTTTACTTCTACCAAAAACTCATTCTTGTATTGGATTGGTTTATTTCTGTTTCCTTTTACTTTGTTGTTCATTTTTGAGAAAAAATGAATAGAAATTACGCTATCTTTTCTGTAGTCGATATTTTCAGCAAATGGGTGGAAGGCTTTATTTTTGCTTTCAGTGATGCATTGTCCAAACTCCAAATATGTTTTGTAATCTATTTAGTTGCCTGGTTAGTTGTTTTCTTTGGAAATTTCCACTGTTTTTCTGTATAGGCAAATTTTTTTTTTAGCAAACAGTTGAAAAAAAAGCGTACTTTCTTACCATATCTTTTTTGGGAAAGCGTTAACTCCGATTGACAAAACCGTCATATTTTTTTCCGAGAGGGTCTAAAAATCGCGAACTAAATCCTATGTAAAATAATTTATCCGCTAAAGGAACTTTTAAATAGTAACTTATTTCAGGAAATCAAAAGTTCCTTTTTTGTGTGAAGGAACTGTAACTTTTAAAAGTTCCTTTTTTGCAGGAACTTACACAACATTTAGAATAAGCAGATTTGAAAAAAAAGCCAAATGATATACTACTTCAAAAATTACATTTTAAAATTGTCATAAGATAGGGAGGCTACATGTGACAATATTTATTTGCAGTAATCTTTGAGCACCTCAATTGCACATGTTAAAAGACTGAGGCTAGCACGGGAAATTAACATTTACTCTGGTTTCTACTGTTGTAGTTCTATTCTAACTAATATCATGATCTCATATTTTCCAGAACGTCTATTGTGCAAGAAGTATATCTAAAATCCTGAGAGTGAGGTATCAACCATAGTTTCCCCACGCATTCAAGTTGATTTTAGTGGTGGGAATGAGATTTTATACAACATAGCCCTAGAAAAATTCTAGAAAATTGAAATTAACATGCAAAATGTTGTTCTCTAATAATTGAATTGGGATTAATTGAATTTGATTTAATAATTTGATTGGGATTGGCATAATATATTGATTTTTTATCATTTATATTATTCAAAGAACGTTGTGAAATATGCAGTTTCTATGCAAATAACAGAAACTATAGCACTTGAACTTCACCGCGCTTGCCTCACAAAGTCTTTGAAAGTCTATTCTATCACTCTTTAACAGATATTTTAAAATCAAAGGTAGGCAACTGCAATCCTAGTTAAATGAGCGAGGGTCTTGAATATGCCAGGAAAATATATTTTAAATTTTTTGTGGATAGGCGTCCCCCATCACCACGGGCCTATATAAAGGATTTTTTGGGGGACAATAAAAAGGTCCTAAAAGTGGTTTAATTTTTGTAGAAAATTTTTTTTCCCCAACTAAAAAATTTGGTGTTTTGGTTCAGGGGTTTTTATCTATATTTACCAATTATATGCGTAAAAATATTCTTTCACGGCTCGATATCATTTAGTCACAAAAAACAATTTGAATGTGGGCCCTATTATTTATGTTCAGGGGGGGGGGAAATTACAAGTAAATTTAATTTTTAAAAACTTTGTTTTTTGAAATAGGCCACTGCTAAAATGTTGAAAATTAAACCCCGAAAATTTAACAATAATTTTTCTTTTTTGGCTTTTTTGTCGTTGAAAAATTATTTTGTGAATTTCGGTGTAATTTTACGAAATTTAAACCTATTTGGTGTTTGGCGTGGTTAAATTTTGACTTTTTTTTTAAAAGGTTTTTAGATTGATCAAATTTTTCATGCTCGTTTTATGAAATTAAATGGTTTTTTGCAATATTTAGGTTTTATCGTCGGTCCCACGGGTTTTTTTTCCAATTTGGGGAAACCTGTTTTTTTTTTTGGGCCTTTTTTTTTTTTTTTTTTTGCTTTTGGTTTATTTAAGGGTAGACAAATTCACGTTGGGTTTTTTTTGTTCGCATGCGCGGACCCTGTACCTCCATTTACCTTCCTAAAATACCTATCACCAGTGACCGATAGTTAGACGAGTCAGTGTTGAGAAGAACTTCAGCAAGAATACCTAATCCCTGGGTTCCAAAGCCCGGTCATTTTGACCGCTGCGCGACCACTAAGGTTAGCAAAAAACATGAGTGTGCTCCACCATTATTCTCAATAGTGTGATTAAAATAGTGTGAATTAAAAATCAAAACACATGCCCGGAAATATGTTTGATCTAACTAGGCCTAACAAGGTAAAACTAAATTTAGACTATTATAAATAATATAATCAATGAACTGTTGTATTTAGTAAATCAATAATCACTTAAAAGTTTCTAGGTTCTCTTTTTTTCGTAATATGAATTTATATCGACAAACTCACTAACAAACGTGATCATACTTATACCCAATTCATTATTACCCTTAAGGATATCATGGAAATAATAAAATTAAGGTGCATTCAAAATCAAACCAATTTTCTGAAATATCCTTCAACAATGTAGGCCTATGATTTTTTTGACAGACTGTACAAATTAGAGTTGTACCTGCAGAAATCGAAAATCGTACATCGAACGATATATCAGAAAATTGCGTTTTCCTTATTATGAGGTGGAAGGCAATGATGTGTAGAAACTTAATTTAAAAAATGACCCTTTAAATTAAGTGCAGCACCTAGCACAACGTTTACCCACTTATGCCCAAAGATGTGCATATAATGGCTGACGGGGACGTTATGTCCCACCCCTAAAAAAATGTAAATATATATTTTCCTCTTATAATCAAGACCATTTTTTATCTAGCAATGGTTTAACTATCTTACTTTGACTTTTAAAATATCAGTTAAGAGGGCGATACAATAGCCTTAACATGAGGTTGTATTGTGGGTACTGGTGTTTCTCTACACTCTTATTGTACCGGTAATTTACTTCAGTTGACAGCTTAGTATTTGGATATAGGCCCTATCCTCTCAAAGTGATGGATGAACTACAATTAATGAATAAATAGCTCAAAGGTGGAAGGGTAAAAGTAATATGTAGATGCTAATATTGCAAGTCAGTTCAAATCTAGCAAATTGTGTAGAATAAAATTTTAATATTTTTTTTTGATTCTAAGACCTTGAAAGCTATGGAATTTGATGTCAAACAATTCCCCACAATTATTATGATTTTTTTATTTGGGTTTAAAGATTTATTAGCCTACACAGTAAAATTTTTTATCCCATTAATAATTTTTTCGACTTTAAAAATCGGTTTTATTTTAAAACTTATTTAGAAATGAAAAAAGTCCATCCTAACCAGGGTTCGAGCCCAAATAGTGTTATGGTAAAGCATTGTGGAATACATAAAAACCCTTGGATTACGTTAAACTTGACTGAAAAGAGATGGAACAAATTACGTTAAATTAAAAGAGAATTTGTACTAATTGATTATCGTCAGGGCACAATATCATTTAGGATCTAGTGATCCATTTGCAATCGTGAATGAAGAATGCAAATGTGAAATAATTTTATTTCATTAAATCAGAACGAATTGATTAAGACTTTTGTATTACAAGTACCCAGGCGCGGACTGCGTCGAAAAGGCCCGGGATGCTTGCATATAGTAGGGCCCGTATGAGGGGTAGTAAAGCAGGGGTCGGGCGAAGCCCCCGCCGCCGGGGGCAATTTCGCCGAAGGCGAAAAAATTTTTTTGGGGGTTGTTATATTTTATGGCCTAAAAGCTATTTTAGGACGCGATTAACAGGCGCCCAAAAGAACCTACCCGGCTCGCAATTCAAATCTCGCGAAAATTTTATTTGAGAAACCTTACAACCAATAATGTAATAGCAAGTACCCAAATTTACACTCACAAAAAAGCGAGCTTTGGGGGGTGAGTGTATAGGACATTTTTATTGAATCAGCATAATTTTCCAATAATAATGTGTAAGCGAAACTGTAACCTGTAATGAGACGATTCACGGTACTACTTTAAATCCCCCCCCCGGGGCTGGCGCCCCCCCCCCACCCCCCCCCAACGCCCCCCCTTTCTATTGGAAAATGGCAAACCAAAACCAAAATCTTGCAATCACATCGAAATTCTTCTCGTAGCGCGGGGGCGGAAAGTAATTAGCTATAATGATGGGCATTTCCTACTGAAAACTGAAAAGTGAAACACGAATAACCATTACTTTTAAGAGCTGCTAAGGCACCCCACGAGTCATCTAATTTACTAAGTATTTTGTTCGGCAAATCTTTTTCACGTAAACAAAAATACATATACAATATATACATTTTGTCGAAAAAATGAAAGTGTGTGTGTAAAAAATTCCCCAGGGGCCCCGGAATGTCAAAAGCCCGGGGTGCATCGCACCCCAGCACCCCCTGCCAGTCCGCGCCTGCAAGTAGGCCTACCTATCGACAAATCTGATATTTATAATATAACCAAAAAGATGCTAATAAAGAACATCTTTAAGAAAGTACTAGGAAACGCTAAAGTCTCGCCGCGTTGATGGATGAACTTTTTAAAGTTTTTAGTTTGCGTGGGATATCTTTACTTTTGCAAGGCTTTTTTTGTTGCCTACACTTGTAGGGGATTTTTCAAATTTTTGTTTTTTATTTTCAATTGGTATATTATTTAAAAAATTTTTTTTAAAAAGCTTTTTTCATGGATTTTGGCTAAATTTTTCAACTTTTTTTTTTAAAAAGTACTTCATCACCAAAAACCTTTAATGTCCATGTATAATAATTGAACGTTGTAGCCCCACTGTTTGTCAGAATTGGCCCAAATGCACGAAAATACCACAAAAAATCGGAAAAAATCTTAAAAGTAGATATTCAGGGAGAAAATTTCTTCGATTGGTACCCCAAAAAACATGGCAATTCTAAGTTCAGAGATTCAAAGGCCTTTCAAATTTCATCAAGATCACTATGCCGTTTGCCCGGTAGAAAGCGAACAAACAGACAAAAATACAAAAAAAAAAACAACAAACAAACAAAAAACACCCGAGCTAAATTTTTTGGGGAGTCAGTGAAATTTTAGTCTTTGCTTCACTCGCTACGCTCATCCCAAATAAATAAAACTAGGTACTAAACCAAAATTTTAAACCAAAATCTGTAAACAAAAATTAAATATAAATAAATTGATAAATAATAATTGATAAGTCAAATTACTAATCGTCTTGGCATCCCTACTAATTTAAAAGCTACCTAACCCACCCCCCACCCCACCCCCCCAGGCACATTTATATACACAGTGAAAAATGCAAAAACCGGGGGTAAAATAGTACAAAGATAAAACAAATTGCATTGTGTCAAAAAAAAATCACAAAGTACGAAGTTAAAGTTGGCAAAAATCGGACAAGGGGAAACAAAATTGGCGTCTTAATCCAACACTTTTACGGCTATGTCTACATCTGAAATAATTGACTCTCCCTTCATAAATACAAAAATTGTGTTACTTTTCTTTGTTACTCCTGATGAAATTTCCTTTAAAATAAGACCAAATACAATCGGAAGTGACGATCGCAAGTAGTAGTAAAAATAGACGTAAGTATCAATTTAAATGAAAAGGCGCATGTTCAGGCATAATAACAAAAATTCTTACATACTTGTGCAAGTCATTCATTTATACTTTATAATTATATCACCCAGATTTTATATGCTTCAAACATTTCGTAACATAATTGGCAACAATGTAATGGAATACTATTCCTCTAGAAATCAAAAATGCTCAAAATTTCAAGAATAGAATAAAAGAATATTTTAGTTAAATTGTTTTCATATGTCGGTATACTACATTAGGCCTACCATATTTTGAAACGACAACATTATGTTAATTTATTGACTATTTTATCCTTTGTTTTCAAATAACATTAAGTTATTTTGATTAGTTTTAATGAAGGGAATCAGGCATTCTTGCTATGGGGCTATGCCCTCTCTGATTCTCTTCAACATGTTAAGTGTACTTTGTAGCTTGATTTGTTGAAATAAATAATAATAAAAATTATACAAAAACACATAACTTATCATTTAAGTTGATTCTTACGCTTACGCCGCACAGTAGCAGGTAGTGGATCGCCCGCACACTGGTGTACTGCGTGCGTTTAAAGCGAGATATTGACATTTCAGTAATTTTTTTTGGCAGACGTTTCACTTAAATGCCTCTGTGTTTGTGGATGAATGTGTGAAAAATTTGGTTGATGGATTATCAGTTTATAAATTCCCCAGAAGAGATACATCACCTAAACATTTTGCGGTATGGTGCTATAAAATGCACAAGAAGAATTTAATTCCTACGACCTATGACTAGCTCAGTAGTTTTAGCGTAACATTTTGTGCAAGATGATTTTACTTTTAGCCATTTAGATTTAATGTTAGAAAAGTTCAAATAAGATACTAAATTCAGAGTTTAATTAAAACAAACGGCAATTCCTACACAACAATTAGTGCCACACACAGTTATCTCGTGAATGTACCGGACATCCACCACTCTCTAAAATACCTTACACTTCTCGTTATTTGCAGAAGAAGAAATAGGAGATATTTACTACATCTGTTACTAAAACAGGATTTTATATGCCCTCGATAGTGTGCCAAGGAATGTATTGTGGGAAAGCTCGGAAAGAAAAGGAGTGGACAAAGGACTGATAGACAGGGTTAGAAATATGTACAAAGTATGTGAAAGTTGTGTAAAAACACAGTTTAGGATGTCAGGGTGGTTCCAAATAACAAAAGGGCTGAGGCAGGGATGTGTGCCGTCACCACTGCTATTTATAATAGTGATGGATGACATCCACAACAAGGTAAAGATGGAGGAGGTAGAGGTTAGGCTGTTTGCCGATGATTTCGTGGCCTGGTCAGAGTATGAGGAGGTACTCTAGAGATACACAGACCTCTGGAAGAGGCACATTGAAGAGACCGGCATGAAGATAAGCGTGAGCAAGAGCAAGGTTGTTACTATAAGATAAGATAAGATAAGATAAGATAAGACTTATTCTTCTTTTCAGTTATACAGTATACATAACACAAGTAAATATAGCCGGTTTTATAGGTGCAAGAAGAAGACCCACCTAGAGCCGAAGCCCTGTGTGTGGGTGTATTCTATTGTGAAGTTCTTTGAAACATTTAAGATGGCGGCTTATAGTCATTATAGCTATTTAACAATACAGGAAACTAATCGATAACGTTACAAGTTAGATATTTCGTAATCTAGATGTTAGCTCTAGATATAAAGTTTTAAAGTTACATACAAGTTATAATCATAAATAATACATTCCAGTTGTGTACGTACAATCAATAGGAGATGACATTGAGTATTTAGTAGACATTCTCATGCAGAAAATTGGTAGTACCTAAAGTTGTAAAGAAATCTAAAAATCTAAAAACTAAGATTAAGATCTAAGCTAATTAGAATTGTAATGGACATAGTATCAATTGTGTCAATTAGTAGTCAATAATAAGTTTACAATTGGAATATTTTGTACGATACTCTAGATACTAGCCTAGTTCCTAATGAAAATTTACATACAAGTCAAAATCACCTGTAATTCATTTCAGTTGTATACATACAATCAATAGATGTATTTGATATAGTGTTGGTGATACGTTATATTGGAAAGGAATCCAACATTAAAATCTAAGTTAACTACAAATTGTAAATAGGCGTTTAGGGCCTAGTATAGCTAGGTAAGGTATACACATGAATATGAGAAGAATAACTAGATGCGTAAGTGAGTACCAGTAAGAAGTACATTATTCACAAGGTTCGACGAGAATTCTCTGTCTTTTTCCATAATCCATTTTTTTATTTGCCTTTTGAATTTAATTTTGTTTTTTTGTATCTGGCTCCTTATTTCAATTGGGATTGTATTAAAAAGTTTAGGCCATATGAATTGACCATGTCTTTGTCCAATGCTTTTTTCTTGCCTTGGAATGATTAAGTTTAAATTTGAGATTCCTCTTGTAGTAGGCCTAGTTGCGTGGGGTTGGGTTGGGCGAATTTTAGTGGTAGATAAAAGTGCCGGTGTGTTTATGTTTATAAGCTTTAAAATATATATTTGTCTGATGTCAAATAGTTTCGAGTCATGAAAAAGCAGTTCAGAGGGGTACCAGTAGGGCTTGTTGCTTATTACTTTTATAATGTGTTTTTGGATTATGTTTAAGGGCTCTAAATGTGAGTTTCTGATCCACCCCATCCTACGATTCCATACTGCAATCTCGAGTAAATCAGAGCGAAATAAACCATTTCGAGTGTTTTGGCATTTAGTATGTTTTTTAGCCTATAGAACTTAATAGACAATATCTTAATTTTGTTAGAGTTGCGTTTATGTGTGCTTTCCAATTAAGTTGGCTGTCAAGAGTGATACCTAGATATTGAGCATGGTCCACTTTTGTGATTTCGTAGCAGTTGCAGTTGTTTAGTGGTGCTGTGCATTGTTGCTCATGAATTTTTATATTTCCATGGAATTGGGTGGATGCTTGGCTGGTAGTGAAGGGGATAAATACTGTTTTAGCTAAGTTTAGGGTAAGTAAATTTTGTTGTAACCATTTATATATTGTCCTCAAGTCATTTGTTGCCGTGTTTATCGTTTCATTCCAGTTTCTACCTCTGAAAACTATTGCTGTGTCGTCTGCGTATATAATAATTCTTCCTTTTAAATTTGGGAAATTACAGATGTCGTTTACATATATTATGAAAAGAAGAGGACCAAGCACAGTGCCTTGTGGCACCCCATACTTTATTGTACGTTCTTTACTTATGCTTTGTTCGATTTTTACACTTTGGGTTCTATTTGTTAGATAGCTTTTTATTAGATTAAGGCAGTTTCCCCTCACTCCATACATGTCAAGTTTGTGGAGCAGTAAGCTGTGGTCTACAGTGTCAAAAGCCTTGGCTAAGTCAAGTAAAACTACTAATGGATTTTGTGTTTTGGCTAGAGCATGCCAGGAGAAGGAGACGTAAGGAACTATCATGCAGAAACCAAGATTGAAGAAGAAACCCTGGAAGTGGTGGAGAGTTTTGGATACCTAGGAAGAGAAATAATAATGGCAAGCGGGAAGATAAAAAAGGAAATTACCAACAGAATACAAAAGGCAAGTAACTTATACCAATGTGTAAAAGGCCTGGTGTGGGATAGGGAAATACCCATACAGTGCAAGATGACACTTTACTAGGAAGCTTCGCAAACGCTTTTTCAGGCGCGTTGTTGGATGAGCGTATGTTTTTTTAAACGAAAAGTGTAAAATTACGATTTTCATGAGAAATTATTTTTTGATTGCGCTCAAATTTTACACAGATATATAAAATTATAAAATTGAGGTTCTGTGAAAATATCATTACAATCGGATAAAGCATGTACATGTAATAAGCCGAAGATTTTTTTTTAGACGAAAAAAGCGTAAAAATTGCGATTTTCATAAGAAATTATTTTTCAATTGCACTCAAATTTCACACCAATAAATAAATTCATAAAATTAATGTTTTGTGAATGTATCATAACAATCGGATAAAGCATGTAGGTGTTATAAGTCGAAGACATTTTTTAAAAATCGAAAAAAATCGTAAAATTGCGATTTTAATGAGAAATAATTTTTCGATTGCGCTCAAAAACGTGGCAGTTCTAAGTTCAGATATTTCGAAGGCCTCCATAAAATTTCATCGCAATTGGAGTATCGGTTTAGCCGGAATCGTGCGGACAAACACACAAAAATACGAAAAAAAAAGAAAAAAAACATTCCGGATTTTTTTCTCCAGTGTAGTGAAATGGAATCTTCCCTTCGCTCGCTACGCTCATCCAACAAGACCTACTTCATACCGATCCTCACATATGCGGCAGAAACTGGGACTATGGGTGATAAGAGAAGAAAGCCAAATACAGGCGGCGGAGATGAGATTCTTGAGGAGCACAGTGGGCAAGACAAGAAGAGATAGATTTAGAAATAAGAACATCAGAGAGATGCTTGGGGTGGAGAAGTTAGGTGACAGGATGGGAAGGACACGGCTGAGATGGTTTGGGCATATGAAACGAATGACGGAAGAGAGGATGCCCAGAGAATGTATGAGAAAAGGATTGAAGGAGGAAGAAGAAGGGAAGACCAAGGAAGAGATGTAAGGAGACCATAGCAAGAGACCTACATACTAAGAGAGAGCTGGGAGCATGTAGCAGAGACACGATTGTGGGAGGATAGAAAGAAGTGGAAGAATTTGGTTGCAAAACCCAAGCTGACCCTGCCAGAAGTAGGAAACGGCGATGGATAATGATGATGATGTTACTAAAACATCAAGTGCAATTAGTGACAACGATGGTGACTAGTTTACATTCGAGACTGAAATTGAAATGGAAAGCAATGATCTAGTTTTGAGGACTACCGTAATAGTATTGGTGTACAATGCAAATTAGGTTAAAAGAGTTACCGGTACATTGCAACTAAAACAAAAGAATATATAATTGGGCTACCAAATTATTTCTGGAAAAGGTTGAGAAGCACTCACTGTTCAAGGCTGTAATTATTAATGTAGTCATCCATCATTCATGGCCACCCCACGGCAATAGTTAGAAACGCCCAGTGGGCAGTGTTACCTCTAAACACGGTTTAATTCCCATTTGAAACCGTGGATGGGTAGTATTTTTTACAAAGTCTCTTGAAGGTTTATCTTTAAACCGTTGACAATTGCGTGATGATGATGCTTGAATGCTTAATAGGGTGTGCAAATTAGTGAAATGAAAATGCCTCCCTGGCCCCGATTCATGTACATTTTTATCCCGGTATAAGCAGAGTTAGGTGGTATAAGTGCGGTATAACTCCGAATCCAATTCATGGAGACTTATCCCGCCTCGCACGGGGATAAGAAAATATGTAAACAGATGGCGGACATTTTAAATTTTGCGTCTATGTGTAAAACGAGAAAAGTTTTCATTTCTCTCATAAAACAAATCAGAAACCGTCTCGGGCCTAGGCCCAAATGTAGAAAATTATTCATAATACAACAGTGTAGGCCTAAAGTTCGATTAGGCTATAGGACTAGATAAAATTAATACGAACATAACACGTTTGACAAGCCCTTGGCCTCTCCTAGGCAACCCTAGGCCTGCACGACCTTGTTTTGACACACATCCCGCACAAATAACTAGTTTTGATTACTAAAAGCCTTATGCAGATGAACAATAGTATGATAGTCCTAGGCTATTCCAAAATTTACGGCAATAATACGCCTTTTCTTTTCTTTTAATGATCTCACGCAATCTTCTGTCAATGAATAAAAATGTAAAACAAAAGATGGAGCAAATTTTTAGTGTTCTTTTGCAAATCTGCTGATTTACATGGCTGTGGAATGCAGTGGAAAAAACATTTGTTGTACTTGTTGTTGGATTGAAAATTTCTGATTGGATGAGAGTTGCTCAGACTTAACCAGGCCTTATCCTGCCATGTCCTGCATTATACCGTCCTTATACCACTTATACCAGGGATAAATGTACATGAATCGGGGCCCTGGGGAGGCCCTACCAGTCAATCTTTGGGTCTGGTACCCGAAATAATGAAAAATTTATTTCCCAGTAAGAAAGTGTGAAATTTTTGTTTTTGAAAAGTTTCTCATTAAAGAATGCTCCTAACTTGTGATTATTATTCTGCTGAATCAAGGACTACTTTCTGACCATGTAAAAACTTTGTCAGATAAAAATTGTATTAATAAAAGTTCAGATACATTTTGTGGGAAAAACGGGCAACAATATGCCACTACGACACGACTACCTAGTTTGCCAATCGGACAAGAAGGTACTAAATTATCTAACTACTGGGATTTAATGATCACTGTCATAAGCATTTTCAACTATTTGTTTGTGGTATGCATAATAAACTTTGGTGTACAACTGTGAATTTATTTGATGAGTGAGCGCAGCGAACGAAGTCTTACAACGCAAGTCGAACGGATCTCCGTTGTGAATAATATGTCTGTAAATTTTTTTTTTTTTGTTTGGTCCCTAGGCCCCGAACGGCAGAACAATTTAAAGCTAAAATTTTAAACTCATCCGTGACCATTTAAACTAAAAACCCCCAACAAATTAGAAAAATCCTACCTATTTAAAATACAAGAAAAAATAAATTGAAAAAAATCTGCTAATTGTAGGTTTTAAATTAACAACAAGCTTTTGGCAAAAAAAAATAAATTTTATCGTTTCATTTTTTAACGTAGCGGTGACAAAGGTGTATCGTTTCTGGCACCCCAAAGGTTCCCCAAAATTCCCCCAAAAGAAACCCTTGCAATCTTCCTCGTATTCATTTGTAATTCAAAGTTATTCAAAAAGGATGGGGGTTTTTTGCAAATTTCCGTTTGTTTGGCTAATTAGGCAAATTGCATCAGAGTCATTTGTTTGAAATTTTCAAGATTCAAGGAATGAAACTATGGGGCTCTACAGTGGACTTTTTGAAAATGGTTTTTAGTAAACCTGCAAAAATAAATGATTTTAAAATTTTTGGTTTTTAAAAAGTCCAAAATTCATAATTTTTTTTTGTTTTTGGGCTGACAAATAAAAAATATCAAAAAATCTAGCAGTAGGCTTCCATGTCCTATGCTTTTTGACAACTATGAAAAGTTGTATATGCATCCATGTTTTTTACTTTTTTTCCCACAACTGTATTAGGGCACAGTTTTTTTGGCCACTGGCCGCTGGGGAACATGAAGCGCTCACGTCAAACCCCGCGAAAATTGCGAATGTAGCCTGTTTCGGGGGCCCCCTTGGGGGAAAACTCATCTATCGTCGGCTCGTACGAATTTATTTTCATGCAAATTTTAAATTTTAAATGCGTGAATGTTCCTATAATCGTCGAGAAAAGGGGGCCAGCTAACTATTCTTTTTATAATATCCAAAACACCATCTCATTTTAAAATGGGGTGATAGCAGAAAAAAGGTCTCTCACCCTAAAAATATTTCAAAAAAAAACTAAATTTTTTTTTTTTGAATAAAAAAATATAGTTGCCCTGGTACTTTTTTAATCTGGGCCTAGCCCAACTATAGAAAAAATCTAAGGTGTCAAAAAAAAATTTCCTTGAAAAGGGTATGATAATAATAAAACATTCTATAAAAAATATATTTTTTTAAAACTAGCTTTCCAGAAATAATAATAAAAAAAAACTATCACCAAGAAAATCGCATCGAGAAAGGATGGGGGGTGGGGGGAAGCCATGGCCCTTGATTTGAAAAATCTCCCTGGAAAAGGGATGGTTTTCTCGGATAATTATTAAATGTGTCAATATTCCAATTACCATTATTGTTATTTTCACCATTGCAAACATTAGCTCAATGGGCCTGTGTTTGTATTCTGCTTCCAATAAGAAGGGCGTTGGGTCAAAAAATTTCGATTCTCTAATTTTAATCTCTAAAATAAGTTTTTGTTTAACAAAAATAAAATTATAATATGGCAAAAAACGGAGTTAAAATCGCCTTGCAAGATAATTATAAATATGATTGACATTAAATTAAAATTAATGAGTTTTAAATAAACAATGAATATAATTTTTAAATTTATGCGACAACCACTTAATAATATTAAAAAGTTTTTTACCCCAAAGGGAAGGTTGCAGTCTTATTCGAATTATTTCAATAGTTTATTTTTGTTTTTTTAAAAGCTACGAGAAACAAAAAAATAAAATAAAAAAATTGAAAATGATGCGATAACCTGCCCAAAACGAACTATAAAAATTTTAAAACTGGGTTCCACTTTCCAGTTTCTAACTTTTACTTTTTATTTAGAGGATGGTTGAGAATGATGGTGGGAATATTCCAATAGTTATTTATTTAAAGGTGTCGATTCGTTTTTTAACCCGCAATCAAAAAGATATGTTCAAAAAAAGTTTCCTGTAAAACGCATGATTCCCATTATTAGCTACAGAAAAGTTTTTACATTGGGTTTACTCAATCGTAAACCCCAAAAAAACTTTTATCTTTGATTTCATTGATTATTTTTTTAATATATTTATTTTTTAATTGAAAAAGGAAGAGGAGTATATTTGCATACTTCATAGAAAGGCTGACAATAATAACAATAATACAATTATTAGTTATGGATTTTGCTGTATTTTTTAAATAATCTATAGAATTATTTTGCAAACAAATCCATTGCACCCAGTATTATCCGTACTTTGGTGATTTACGATCTAATTGTGAGTGTAGATTTTCTAATACTTCAATGACAAATGATCTAACGTTCTATAAATGGCATACAATAATAAGATAATTTTAAACTGTATTCATTTTCTATTCGTTCAAATATAGTTCATATTCAACATAAAATAAACACATCCCCTATCTGAAAGTTATGTTCGATCTCAAACAATCAACCTAGATCATATTCTGTATTGTGAATAATCCGGCATCGGAAAAATAATGCCAAAACAAAACAATAGAAACGTGTATACCTGTTTAAAAAACTCAACTGCAAGAGTTTGGAAGACAGTGTTCTTCGCCGTACTTTTACACATACATTTCTCGTGTTTAACATGTCAGGGTGCAATAGTGCTTCAAGAGTAGCTATTTATATATTAATGCAAGCTATGAAAATTATTGTTAAGGGATGTTTAAGAGGACTCAATCCCTACCGAGGAAAACCCCGGAAAAACTTGCCAGAGGATTGACAGAATCGACACTGTCGGTTCCGTCGTACTTTACTACACGATACAGCTGATACTAATGTTTAATGTAAGAATCATAGGGTTAAGTCTCGTAAGTAGTAGGCCAGGTCTATAAGTTATAGGCCTACCTAAAAAAATTAATCTTATACATAAACATTTGCATTTTTTGTTCTAAATTACATTCAAGTTCATTAGTTATTTTGTGAGAAAACAATGTCATAAAGAGCCCACCCATCTAGGCCTACTTTCTATAATATTGAAATTTTAAATAACTACGCAAATAGTCAGGTTCACTATGTATTTTCGTGGGATTTTTTTGGAGATTAGCAAAGTGCCATATTTTTGGAAAGCTTGAAACGTCAGGAATTCAAAAATCCATGTTTACATTTGCTCAGATGTTCATATAGCCGCCATTTTGGATAATCAAAATGGCCGCCCGAAAATATTAATTTAACTATATCTCGGCTTCCAAGTGACATAGGAAGTTCATATAAAATGCTCTTACTATGTTTTAACACCAAAAATATTAAAATCAAAGTTAAAATTTGTAAATATGCAGCACGGCTGCCATTTTGAATTTAAACTATGGCTGACCCTAAAATACAAATTTCACTATAATTAAGCTTCCAATTGACATAGAGAGTTCATGTTAGTCGTTACTACAATGTATTTACACCAGCAATATATTATTAAATGTTTACATTTGCATAGATGCCTCTATGGTCGTTTTTTGGACTTTAAAAATTGGCGACCAGAAATAAAACTTGCTTGATAGCTCGACATGTAATTGTCTAAGAACGTTGGTGAAAAAGGCTCTTCATTTGAGTTAATATCATAAATAACCATAAATCCCTACTAAAAATTGCTTACATGCCCATATCGCCGCCATTTTGGATTTTAAAATGACCACCGTCAAACGAGAATTTCATGATATCTCGGCTTCCAAGTGACAAAGAAGGTTAATGTAAAATTCTTCTTCTATGTTATAACATCAGGGAAATGAAATTTATATTTAAATTGGCATGACAAGCCAATTGTGTTGCCATGGCCGCCATTTTGGATTTAAAAATGGCGTCCGATACGTAAGAATAACGTAAATCTCTCTTTGTACGTTTTTAAATCTGGAATATATTAATCTACGCCTGCATCTACGTAGATTACTCTGAAGCTGGCACTTTGAATTAAAAATTTGCTTCCCTTTATCATCAAAATTTTAAAGAACAAGCATATGTTTCAACATCAAGAAAAGTTATCTTGAAGTTTACATATTTTCACAGTTCATTTAAAGTGATGATTTCATTTTGTCGGACTACTGGAATTTACAAATGATTGGATTAATATAAAATACTACTAGTAGTAGTAGTAGTTAATTTTTAGTAGTTTAGTGGTAGTTGAATTTATTTGTAGCACAAAAGTAAGGAGAATGAAATGTTAGGTACTGATCGCAGTATTTTTACAGTCATACTTTTCAGAAGTTAAAAGCTATGAATTATATTTTAAGTATATGTGAAATTATGAAATTATTTGCATTGAGAAAACATTATCTTCTTTATCTTCATTACACTAGACCTCATCTTCATCACTGTCACTGTCAGCAATAACAATGCTGCCGTCATCGTCATTTTCGCATTCGGTGTCCCACAATCAAAGTTCTGTACATGGTAAGTTATTCTTTCTCTACATGAACATCTTGCGTGGAGCAGTTGGTTTTGCATTGGCATCTGACCAACTCGATGATAGCCTGTGGTGCTGAAGAACCTTTGTAGTAACTGGCAGCATCTCCATCTGTATCCTTACAGTTACTGAATTTTGAGGGGTCAATAAGCTGTTGCTGCATGACTGTGGCTTGACACCATACCTGGCTTTGTATCTGCACGCGCTTGATGTGTTCTTCGAGTGCAAAAAATGTAGGTGGTAACTTGTTGCTTTCTCATTCTGCGAGTTGTTTGCAGAACAGATGCCAACTTAGATCAGGTATTCTTCTGATGTAGAGACTTTTCGGACAGTACATTGAGCAAACAAAGTTTCCCAGTTCGTCTTTCACCTCCTACTGAAGATCACCTTCCATGGACGGTTTCATCAGCGTTCAAGTACAGTTGAAACCATTTGGTGTAACCTATTCCTGAGAACTTCCCAACGTTGTTGTCCTCCTTTGCAAATCAGTTTTTATAACTGAATAGGATAGACGTTAAATAAATAATAAATAAAATAAAATAAATTGTCCGCTTCAGTGAACGCGTGGAATATAGGTATAAAGCTTGCGCTTTGTCCGTGCCTAAAGCTCTCCTGATTGGTTCTATGTCCACCATACCGGATACCATCGAGTGTAGCGTTTTTTGCACAACTTGTCATAGTTTGCGAGAGCCAGAACCAAAATATCTGTATCAGGAGTGAAGAATATTAGTTCGTTGATATCAAATTCGTAATCCTGTCGTTGAAACTTTGTGCAAGATTTCTTACTGTTTTGAGTAAACCTACTTTTCCCGTCATTTTCTGGAGAAGAACCATTCCGTCAACAACGGTGATTCTCGGATTTGTTGATGAAAAGGGTCGTTGCACACTGGTTCCTGGTGTTTCTGTCTGCCCATTGCTTTCGTCAGTATTTGCCAACTTCTGAAGATATTGTATCAGCTTAGATTTGTCATTACGTGGAAACATTGACCCATCTGGAGCAAAAAGTGCTCTCGGAGTTAATTTAAACTCAAAATACCAACAGCATTCTTTTGGTCAATATCTCTGTTTGATCAGCTCAAAACCATCAGGTGATCATATAGATTTTTGGTATATCGCAGTCGCAGGTCAACTGTCTAGTTACAAAGCTTTATCAATTTCTGTTTTGCTTCCAGACATGTACATCTTGTTCTTTTTTTGACCCGGGCCCACAGGCTGACATCTCCATTGATGCGTTCAGGGACGTAGCTTTAATAAAGTTTCTAACCAGTTTCATCAGCATTCAAGATATTCTGAACACACTCTTGTGGTACACATGCATTTGTGATGAACTTGTACAACATGTCCCTTTCAACAGCAATAGGACAGACACGTTGCTGTAAGTCGGTAATTGGGCCACTGTCTGCTCTTCGTAAACGATCCAATTTCTCTATGCCCTATTCACATCATGTAGCACCAACCTAAATGATTTGTGCAAATGAAAAGATAAATTAATTTATTCTTATGTAAAAACTGCATGTTAAATCATCAATCAAAAACAAATAAAAGCTGAAATTCACGTTATTCCTACTATCGGACGCCATTTTAAAATCCAAAATGGCGGCCATAGCAACACAATTGACTTGTCTGCGAATTTAAATATAAATTTCATCTTCCTGATGTTATAACATAGAAGAAGAATCTAACATTTACCTTCTATGTCACTTGGCAGCCGAGATATCATGAAATTCTCGTTTGACGGTGGTCATTTTAAAATCCAAAATGGCGGCGATATGGGCATGTAAGCAATTTTTAGTAGGGATTTATGGTTATTTATGATATTAACTCAAATGAAGAGCCTTTTTCACCAACGTTCTTAGACAATTACATGTCGAGCTATCAAGCAAGTTTTATTTCTGGTCGGCCATTTTTAAAGTCCAAAAAAACGACCATAGAGGCATCTTTGCAAATGTAAACATTTAATAATATATTGCTGGTGTAAATACATTGTAGTAACAACTAACATGAACTCTCTATGTCAATTGGAAGCTTAATTATAGTGAAATTTGTATTTTAGGGTCAGCCATAGTTTAAATTCAAAATGGCAGCCGTGCTGCATATTTACAAATTTTAACTTTGATTTTAATATTCTTGGTGTTAAAACATAGTAAGAGCATTTTATATGAACTTTCTATGTCACTTGGAAGCCGAGATATAGTTAAATTAATATTTTCGGACGGCCATTTTGATTATCCAAAATGGCGGCCATAAAAACATCTGAGCAAATGTAAACATGAATTTTTGAATTCCTGACGTTTCAAGCTTTCCAAAAATATGGCACTTTGCTAATCTCCAAAAAAATCCTACGAAAGTCGTTTTTACGACATAGTGAACCTGACTAAAACTGCAATCACTCCCCAATCGCTCCCACGGCCGGCTCGGAAAACTGAGATAATATTACATATTTCGAGATATTCTTGTACAGGTATGCATCTAACAATACAACTACTACTGTCGTTGCCGTTGTCCATAACATTACAATATTAGACAAATTGTTGCAAACATTACAGCATAGAGAACCTCAATAACGTGGTACGCCGTATGATGACAGCTAGTGCGCGCGAGCCGGTGCATTTCCGAATTGCAAAGAGTGGCCGCTGCGAGCGCTGCTTGTACGAAAGCACGGTGCCTATAAGTATTTTAAGTAAGCTCTTCCTAGAATAGGTACCTAAGTATATCAAGTATATCCAAGTATAAGTATATCTACTATTTCACACTCTTCGGATCAGTGCATATCTGTACCATGTACATGATCAAACTGAAATAAAGAATTATTAGGAAGCTTTGCAAAAGCGTTTTTTAGTTGCGTTGATGGATGAGCTTTTTTGCAAGTTTTTAGTTTGCGTGGGATCTCTTTACTTATGCAACAGGGTCCACTAGATACTTATGCTAAGCTGCTGTAAAGCAGCTGTTAGGTATCTAGTGGACCCTGCTTTTGCAAGAACTTTTTGAACACATTGTAGGTGATTGTTGTCAAGTTTCTATTGTTACTTATTATTGTTATTATGTACCTCAAAAAACTCATATTAAATCCTTTATTCTATGGATTCTGACTAATTTTTTCAACTTTTTCTTTCACAGGGTACTACATCACCATAACCTTAAAGGGGCTAAAAAAACCAAAAAATATTTTTTAGCACGTGATCTATAGCACAATACTACACTTAAATGACCATTTCAAAAATTATATCATGTAACTGTGATTTAACACGATTTTTTTAATTTTATTGATCCAGAAATTGGCGAAAATTGGTGTTTTGGAAAATTTCCTAAATCGGCTTTAACCTGCTTCTTTTTTGGTCCAGATAGATACTAGAGCATAATACCAATCTAAAATGCCCCTTTATAACATCGTGTCTTGAAACTGTGCCCAAATATACCCTCAAACACGCCAAAATATGCATTCCAAAATCACACCCCACCTTGGTAATCAGCATATTTTGACCGAACTACTTGCCCAAATTGCAAAACAAAATATAGAGAATTTACAGAAAAGGCTGTAGAGTACGTTAATAATGGCCAATATTTTTTTGGATCAAAATCCTCCAAGGTCACGGGGCATAAAGATCGTCCCCATGTTATTTCTTATGGGAGATTTTTGCCGATGGGACCTAGCTCAAAAAATGTCATGTTTGACAATTTTTTGGGAGGTCATGGTGGCCCCAATAATTTTTCTGTTAATTGCTAAATTCTTTACTAGTTAGCCTGAATGAAATATATTTTTTGAGTTTAGCGGTTAAATACCCCTTTAATACCCACGTAAAATATGAACCTTGTAGCACCACCCGTTTGGTCAGAATCGGCCCAAATGTCACGAAAATATCGGGAAAAAATCGTAAAAGTACGATATTCATGAGAAATATTTCTTCGATTGCACCCAAAAACGTGGCAGGTCTAAGTTCAGAGATTTCGAAGGTCCCCCTCCAATTTTCATCAAGATCGCATATGCCGTTTGCCCGGTAGAGAGCAAACAAACTGACAAAAAAACACCCAAGCTAATTTCTTATGGGGGGGGGGGGTCAGTGAAATTGAAGTCTTCGCTTCGTTCATCCAATTATACTTCCTGGCCGAGTGAACAGCTCTTTGCTAAGTGCCATAATATGTGTGCTATTCCCCCGCAAGTGACAGGATGGGAAGAACACGGTTGAGATGGTATGGACATACGAAACAAAGGTTAAAAATAGGATGCTCAAGAAAGAAAGAAGGATTGAAGAAGGATCCCATTACAGAAGACTTGAGAGGAGAGAACTGGGAAGGTGTGGAAACTGGAAACAATACAATAGGGAATATTCCACTTACTATTTTATAGTTTATTTTAATTCTTATATATGTCTTAATAGTCACTGCACTTTTTTTATTTAAAAAAAAATGTAATTTGTGTAATTTAAACAAGAAGTAAATTGGACCCCCAGTTTGCGCGCCAAAAACGAGCGTGCGCCATCTTTGGACGGTACTACGTCATAACTGTGTTGAGTCAAGGTCAATTAGAAACTAAATGTACGTATATTTGTACATATTTACATACAGACGGCGGTGCTAGCCCATCCACTCAACAACAAACACAACTCCACAGCCACCTAAACGATGTACATTTTCACCAATTTTTCTTTTTCTTTTTTCGTACGTGACGGGAGATTTCGCGTGATCATTGTGATAAAGAATTAGGAGCATTCTGTCTTGAATTTTGCACAGCCTAGGACTATCATGCTTTTCTTTATCTACACTAGGCTTTAATTAGTGATCAAAGTAAGGTTTTTGTGCGGGATATGTGTCAGAACACAGAAGTGCAGGTTGGGGTTAGCAAGCTAAGCAAAGGGCTTGTCAAGTGAGTAGTTTTAGTATTCACATACCAAGGCCTATATCCTACAGGAACGATTGGCCTCGACTGTTGTATTATAAATAATTTTCTACGCCTAGGCCTAGATCTAGGAGTATTTCAGTTTTGTTTTTTGATTGCAATGTCAACTTTTCTCGTTTTCTGGCTAGGCGTTAAATGTAAAATGTCCGCCATCTGTTTACATTACTGTAGACAACGCTAGGCGCTGCTTTGTTTAAAACACAGTCGTCTTGATGTATGTATGTATGTATGTATATCCAGACGGCGTTGGTTCAACACAGTTCTGACGTCATAGCCGTTTTTGCCGCTCTTAGAATATTTTAAAAAATGCTGTTTTTAAAACGGCTATAAATTATTGGATTATTATTTCACGGAAAAACAAAGTACATATTTGTAATCGGAACGAAATACTTCTTCTGAAAAATCTATTTGTACAGTATTTGACGTAAGTGGAATATTCCCTATTGGGGGAAAATAGAAAGAAGTGGAACAATTTGGTCGCAAAACCCAAGCTGACCATGCCAGAAGTGGGAAACGGTGATTGATAAAAAATGATGATGACTTGGATATTTAACTAAACATCATTCAACAAGCTTCAGACATGGATAACCTTAAGGCCCATTTACACTTTGGAGAGATGTGAGACGCGAAGGCGCGTTGACCAATCAGAGGCAGAGTTTCATGCAAACCCGCGAGACCTTCGACCGTAATTTAATCTGGTACTAAGGAAATAGTTACCTCCTCCCCTTACCCCTCCCCTTGGATCATACTTTCTGGTACGGTAGTTGGACAAACTGCAGTGGATTTACTCAAAGAAACATGGGTGATTATCTGAAGTCTGGTTTTGATTTCCAGCTTATTGAAGCTATTGAAAATTAGGGAAGTGTCTGGAATGCTACTGATTCCTTTTACAAAAATAGGGATGTGTAAAAAAAAATGCTTCATACGGGTAAAAACATTAGCTAATGGTCCATGGGTAATCATAAGGATGTAAATTGGAAAAATCCCAAAAATTGAAATATTTTTGAAAATTTCCAAAAAGTAATTTACGGAAATTTAAAAAAATATCACAAAATAAAGTAAATATGTTAAGATGAACAGTGTACTCAGTATTTAATTGAACGAGTGAGCGTAGCGAACGTAGTGATTTCCATTCGACTTAAACGGCCCTTATTGTTTTTCTGCGTGCGTGTGTGTACGATGAAAATCAGCCGAATCGCTGAACAGATTGCGCTGAAATTTTAAACAGACATCCGGTACGAGTTTATTGAGAACTGTTAACAAAATCAGCAAGATTCATTGCGATTTAAACCTACAAGAAATAATAAACTGAAAAATAGACTTCCAATGTTTAGAAATTATTTTTATCGACAAATGTTTTAGATTTTGAAAAGATATTTTTTGTTTGTTATTCGCCTGGCCGTGAAATGCCGTGCCCATGCAAGGTCTGTCGAATGTTGCACGTCAAGGTACCCCCAAATTCCGCTCGTAGATTGAGTAAACCTTGCAATATTTTCACGTATTTCGTACTGGCTATGTTTACCATAGTAGGCCCTATTGCCACAGATGATGAACTACACTGCGTTATATACATTTCAAAACATGTTTAATTATTTTTATTTTTGAAATACAATCTAGAAATTACAAAATCTTTCCCGACCAGGGGATTGAACCCACTCCTTTCACATTTCGGCTACAAGGGCGCCTTAGCCAACTAGACTAGGGAAACGCCAAAGTCGTAGTTAGACGTGTGAGCGAGTCATGTGGTGAGTACCCGGGAACATTTGCATTTAAGTTTGATAATTATATTCGTATAAATAATAGTTTTTTTAAGTTTAGTTGGTATACGGAGACGGGCGCGTCAACTGTAAGGTCATAATGCGCCTCTCTAGCCTATGATAGGCTAGGTAGGCCTAAGGTAGAGGGAAGAAAAGTAATGTAACCGGGTACTCAACACATGGTCACTCACTCGTTTAACAACGACTTTGGCGTTTCCCTAGTTCCTGTATGGGTATGGGACAGTACTGCCTGCTGCCTACAACTTCAAACTATTTGCACATTCAAATTTTCCCGCATTAAATTTCAAAGATGACGGCAGTATGAATTCGGATTTAAAAGCAAAGTGGCTGACATCTGGTGAGCGAAGCGCAAACCCGCCGGAGTAGCATTGCGTTGAGATATGGCCGCTTATAAGTATGTTTTCCTATGGCACTTGCAATGGATCATGACTGAAATAAACACTCAATAAAGACAAAACCACACCACCTATTTATGAAATTGAGTTTGTAAGTCTAGTGGAATATCTGTAGCCACATCGTATACAGCCTAGATAGAAAAATTTTAGTGAAAATAAGCGTTAAAGTTGAACTTAGGTGACAATAACATTTGAAGTAACCCTGAGTAGGGTAGGATGTTTTCGTCAGTTTAATCGGGGGAAAAATATTGTAGGGGACGTTTAAATAGTGTAAGATTATATTAAAACTATCTATGAATGAAATAAACTGGTAAGATTGTTAAAAACATGTGATGATGGAGCGTCAGCTTGTCATGAGTTCATTCATTTCTAGCCTAGAAGTGGGCGTGTGTGGCCTACACACAGCTCTCAATGTAGGATGTTTACGTCAGTTAAATCGGGGGAAATATTGTAGGCGACACATGGTCCATCACTCGTTTAACAACGACTTGGCGTTTCCCTAGTTCCTGTATGGGTATGGGACAGTACTGCCTGCTGCCTACAACTTCAAACTATTTGCACATTCAAATTTTCCCGCATTAAATTTCAAAGATGACGGCAGTATGAATTCGGATTTAAAAGCAAAGTGGCTGACATCTGGTGAGCGAAGCGCAAACCCGCCGGAGTAGCATTGCGTTGAGATATGGCCGCTTATAAGTATGTTTTCCTATGGCACTTGCAATGGATCATGACTGAAATAAACACTCAATAAAGACAAAACCACACCACCTATTTATGAAATTGAGTTTGTAAGTCTAGTGGAATATTTGTAGCCACATCGTATACAGCCTAGATAGAAAAATGTTAATGAAAATAAGCGTGAAAGTTGAACTTAGGTGACGATAACATTTGAAGTAACCCTGAGTAGGGTAGGATGTTTTTGTCAGTTTAATCGGGGGAAAAATATTGTAGGGGACGTTTAATTAGTGTAAGATTATATTAAAACTATCTATGAATGAAATAAACTGGTAAGATTGTTAAAAACATGTGATGATGGAGCGTCAGCTTGTCATGAGTTCATTCATTTCTAGGCCTAGAAGTGGGCGTGTGTGGCCTACACACAGCTCTCAATGTAGGATGTTTACGTCAGTTAAATCGGGGGAAATATTGTAGGCGACATTTAAATAGTATAAGATGATATTAAAACTATCTATGAATGAAATAAAATTGCAAGAAAACATGCGATGATCAAGCATCAGCTTGTCATAAGGTCGTTCATTTCTAGGCCTAAAAGTGGGCGCGCACACACACACCATATCAATCATTTGTTTGATATTTTCGAGCCTGCTCGGCAACTTATTTAATATAAACTAACGCTGGTCAATACTAATAATATAACGCCCATGGAGAAATAATTCTGGTAATAATAATTTATAGCACAAAATTGTTTCCCGGACAGATCTAGGCGTTCCGTAGGGGGGCCTAGGCCCTAGCTGCGAGTTTCCGAGTTTAGCACCACCAACTATGTACGTTAGGTTACGGGAAACAGCTTTTTCCGAAAACATGGGTTAACGAAATGGCTGTAGGTCTAGTCTTTTAGAAATTACACGGATGCAAGTAAAATAATTTCCTATAATTTTGCCTGGAACTATCTGGTTTTGTAGGAAATCAAATCGGGACCGATCGGAAAAAGTAGGCCTAAATTGACTCTTCGGAAAAGGAAATTAAATATATTTCAATAAGTTGCAGGATGATTCTGAACATGACAACAGGCTAACTAATGTCATAACATTAATTTACAACAAAATCACATATCACAACATTCACCAACGATTGATTATTGAGCATTCAAATCGTCAGTTTATACACTGCTGCTTAGGGAAGGACTACTTCTAATGCTACTCCAGCCGGCCATGATGCACTTTACGCCCACCGACAGTGCTGCCCCTGGATTTCACTTTAAACGTGTATAGTAAGGCTACTATTATTTGATGTTAATGAAGTATGAATTCAAATGAAGCTTGGAATCGCCTACTACCTCGGTAACCGGAAATATTCCCAAGAAATACTCCAGGAAATATTTCCGGAAATAAAAAAAAATTAAAAATTAAATTTTACATCACAAGGTATTCATAACCTAACCTATGGAACAAATTGTCAGACCTCACGTCGCCAAGCAACGTTGCAGTAGTGTAAACAGCCGACAACTAACTTTGTTCCTTCGCTTCACGAGATCGCTGTTTAGTGTTAACGAACCATTAGATATACCCGGGAACTCCCACAAGTCAGGTCGGGTTTTCCCACCTCGTAATTGTTTCTCCCTTGATTGTTGGAAATATGGTTAGATAGTAGGCCCTACAGTAATTTTGGTTAGCAGCTGTGGTCAGAATAATATTATTTGAACCATATCCGGTTATGTTCCAACATTTTTCTACCAACAAGGAAATTAGGTAGGTAGTATTTAGGGCTGTGAACGGACACCCATCAATTGATAATAAATAACCCAGGTAATGAAATGAGTCATCGGGTACTTATTTGATTGTTTTTCGTCTCAAGTTCCGCTCAATTATTGCCCCCATCGCCAGTCAGTGTAGTGGGCAGCAAGTGATTTGTCATTAATTAGCACTTGAGTTTTGTTTGAGTCAAGCTCGAATATATAATAAAATAATAAAAAGCTTCGTAGTACTTTTCTTCCGAACTGTTATTATCAGACTACAATGTAAACCATACAAGTGATTGATTGGATATTGCTTTACGTCTCATATTTATGCAACTTGGCTAATCGAGACGAAGGGAGGGACGTAAGGGATGACGCGGGGGAACAAGGGGTGGACAAAGCCGCTGCTGGTCAGAACCAGCCACAAGCGTATGGGGAGGGCAGGGGTTCCCCCACGTCGTGGTCGTCTCCGTCTGTGTCATCATCCGTCAGTGTTGTCATTGTCGTCACTGTCGGAAAGGTAGTCAAAGGGAAGGGGAAAATTCCCCGACGACGACCCAGAGAAGAGAGATTATATTAAGAGTGAATTTAAAATACCTAATACATGTACATACTTTTCTGTTTGATTACCTTATAAACTTTGCTATTAGTATACCGTTTGTTTTGTAAAGTAAGCCTTAGGGCCGGTTTTTCAATCAGTCGTTAAAGAGTTCGTAAAGCTTAATCAGCTGATAAGCAGAAGTCAGTGTTTTTCAATGGCGGCTTAGCACTTATCAATTGATAAAAGCATCTTAACAGATCGTTAAATTTACGGGCCGAAAATGAATCCGTTAAGGCTGTAACAGACTGTTTAAAGACTTTAAGGCTATAAATTGACATTTCCAAAAACATAACGTAAATACTTCCATGCAAATATGAACAAAATATTTATTAATTTTAAATTGATATATTTATTTGATTTGTTATTATTAATGAATTCAGTTTTTTAGTGATAGTATTGTAAATGGACTTTTATTTGTTATGTAATAAGCAATGACACATGTCAATTGATTTTTTACAAAGTAGTTGATGATTTTATGGCTTTTTATTGCGACCTAGACACTATTCCACTAGCTAGAGCATATTATAGGATGCTTTCTGCAAGTACGTCAATATGCTATTGACTCATGCTTCGTTCAAGGGCTTAACCCTTTATAGGCAAGTGGTTTCTATATACCACCACCTTTCAAATCTACACAATTAAATCTGACAGTTTCTACTTTAGCACCGGTCAAAATGCTTTGTTTTGTTCTGAATTTGTAGAATTTTTCCTTAACTAAATTCTAATGATAAGAACGATTTTTGTATGGATCAAAAATCGAGTTGTGTATAAAAACACAAAAACACAAATTTCCGGATGTCCCGGATATTTTGCTTGCCTGTAGTAGATTCAATTTGAACAAGCAAAAAAATTGGAAAAATTAAAAATTGCAAAAAAAAAATCTTTTTTTGAAAACTTACTCAAAAATTTGGATTTTTTTTCAAATTTGATGCCAATTGTGGAATCCAAAATCAGCATTTTTTCCTAAAAGATCAAGGAAAAAATCAAAAAAAATTCTAAAATTCAAAAAAAAAATCACAAATTTCAAATTGTTTGGGTAGAAAGAAAAATTTTGGGTCCCAACATTATGCCCTATAAAGGGTTAAATAGAAACTTGATGGAAAAATTAAAATATTTGAAGTGCATTTGCATGGTTCAAATTGAATTGTTTAATGTTTTCAACTGAAGACTAGAATAAAGTTAATGTACCGGTAGTTTGTATAAAAATTATTTAAATCGAACATTCAAAATGCGAGTCGTGTGCCTAAGTTACCGCCGCAATGTTCAAAACGTATAAGCGTAAAACATTAACAAATTTCCAAGATAAAACAAAATCACCTCATTTTTATTTCCCATTTAACACCCTTAAAAAATATGTGGGTGTGAATATAAAAAAAAGTTTCAACTTTCGGGGATCGAACCCCAACCCTCTGCGCGGGAGGCTGAAGGCTTACCACGACGCTATGTCGGCCGTGTGGATTTCGCCCCGCTACCCGCCTACTTATACGCAATGAGCTGAAGTAGAAAAACACATTGTATAATATGTTTTGATCGTCAATATGGATGCGTGCTACAATAAAATAATTATTAAAACAGTCTTAAACCGTGCATTTGTGTAAGAATTGTTATTTTGCAGACATTTACTTCTTGAAACGGGCTCGCCACAGCCGAGTGTGTGGTGCACTGCTTTGGAAGAGTTCGTTAGTAAACGGGGACTTAAAATCACATTGAAAAACGCAAACTGCACAACCATTGATTAAAACTGTTCGTAAAGCTTAACAGTCTGTTAGCTGACGAACTCTTTAACAACCGATTGTAAAACCGGCCCTAAGTCTTAATCTAAAAGATGTGTTTCAAACTCTGTAAAATTGTTAAAGAAACAAGGCATAAATAAATAAAAAACAATAAAATAATAATAAGCGACGTCACAGACACTGGCGAGAGCCAAACATTACACGCATGATGGGGAAGGCCCTCACTGTGCGCGCATCACCATACATTGTGATCAGCCAATAAGTGACTGGCAGAGATAATTAATATTTATGTATCCTGGCAACAACAGTCCCTTTAGAAAGTGCATTTCCACTAACTGGACATATTGTTTTTGGAAAAGAGCATCTCTGGCGCCGCTCAAGACCGTCAGCATTTTTACGTTCTCAACAGAAATAGAAATGTGTAAAAGTGACCAGTGACGAGTGTAGGTAATTAAGTAAACTTTCCCTTTTTGAAAATAAAATTTTGTTATTTTGCATACCCGGGTTCTAGGGATGTCAGAAAGCATGTATTTCAATAAACGTTTTCACCCTGGTCACAAAAACAATTACACGTTTACATTACTAATCGACGATGTTACAACAAAAATTTTCTTCCGAAACGTGGATTTGATGGAATTCTTAGCCGCTCAAAATGGTTTTTTCCTATCGCGAGCTATGACATAGTACAGACAATACACTGCGTCAAAAAAAAACTCCCTCCCCCGCGCGTGGCAGTAGCCGTGATTGTATTGATCGCGTAAACGATGCTGTGGTACCCTCTTGTCTTCAGCATTGTATTTATTAAGTTCTATTTCCTGTTCATTTACAGCGTTATTCTAGTACAGTAATCACTCGGTATACCAAACTCTGATTTAAGAGAATTCTATGGTAATGCCAACTAGAAAGACAGTCCCAGCCTCATAAATAGGGCATTCCATGTTAAATGAAACAGATATTACGAACTTCGTGTATCACGTAATTTGAACAAAATTGTTACCCCCTGGATGGCATTAGTGCAGAATGTTTGTTGTTTAATACGAACTAATAATTTTAAACATACGCGCCGACGCGGTAATGTTTAAACTCTGTGCGCTCAGCTTGGAGAGTATCTAGTTTTTTCGTCCGCCGAGCGTAGCAGGCAGCAGAGCCGGCCGGCTTGTTGTCGTCTGGAATGTGGTTTTTCCATTCCCCTACCCCTCCCGCTGCAGGCCAGGCGACACCGGCGGCGACCGATCAGACACCAGTCAATTTTTCATTGAGTTTTAATTGCTACACATCGTTGTGAAACCAGTGCTCCGGCCAGACCACGTGTAATTGTATTGTAATAGGCCCTACCTCTTCAATAAAAGGCCATTTCAAAATCATCAACCTGCCCGTAATTATCCCTGCCCTTCCAAGACATCGTAATCTTTCAGCTGTGGCAGTGACACAAGACCATGTATGACGCTTGCTTCAGCGCTGTACAGATCGTTAAAAAAACATCACTCATGTTTACTTTAAAATATAACTGGAATTGATTGATCAAGCCTACTTCAAGATCGATTAAAAGAAGAAAGTTTTGCAATATATAATTAAATAAACATTGTTTCACCCTGTAACACAATGCGAGACGTAGGCCTAGGCCTACTGATTGTGTAGGCCAGGCTAGGCCTAGAACGTGTTTTGCAACTGTGTTTAGATGGACATCTTCATAGTTTCGACTGTTCTTCTGACCGTCATTACTCGTCTTCTGGTTATTCAACGCTAATAACGCCATAAAGCAAGTTGAATATTACGTACGTAGGTGAATGGTGAAAAAGAAACATTGCTAATAAACATCGTCTAGGCCTAGAACAAAGCAACAAACTGATGCAATTCTAGCTGTCGATCTAATGCGCATCGTTGCGCGCATCCGAGCGGTCGTCTCACACACGTCACACGTGTTTGGGCGGAGTCAAGCTGAAAGGCTGGTGCAGACGCGCGATTTCGTCAGCTGCATGGCTGGTACAAACGCGTGATTTCGTCGTCCAGAAGAGCCAAATACGCGATCGCATCGGTTTTTCTTGGAGTTTTTGTATTGGAAATATTAAAAATCGATCGTTAGGATATTATTTCCGAGAATAACGAACGATTGATGCAGGAAAACGACCAATCTCTCGCTACATCGTGATTCCAACTGATGGTGGGTGTGGCTTATTACTACAGGTCCGCTTACTCTACGCGCCAAAAACATCGTACCCGCGCGCTACTATCCATAGAAAAACTTTGATTTTTCGTCTCGGATGTTTATTTTGCATGATATCATTGAATTTTGACTTTTTTTTATATTGCGAATTTTTCTATAACGAATTGACAATTTTTAGGTCCCCTGATGTTTGTATTAACGAGGGTTTACTGTATCCGATATTTATTATTACGTGACAACATAAAGGCCTAATGAACGTCAGATTGTTGAATGATCTGGTACAGAATTTGGCATGGATGGGGGGGGGGGGGGGAGCAATAGATAGCAACAAACAAGGCTTGACCTTAAGCAAACTACGTATACGATATTGGTTGCTCTCAAGACAGAATAGATGCCAATGTGCCGAATTTTGTAATCGGAACGCAGAAACACTAAGAAAATGAGCCCGGTTGTAATGATGTTTGGCTGTAGGCCTAGGAGTTTGCGATGACTCAAAGCCGCCGATGCTAAGATGGGAAGGGTGTTGAAATTGGAGACTACTCGCCCGTATGAATGAAACAATGTGGAAAAAAATGAAGAAAATGATTAACAATGAAAATTGGTTCATGAGAAAACACAGAGAACACAGAGAACAAATAATAACTGAAGAGTTACTATATTCTAATAGGCCTATTGACCACTCAAAACTAGTTATAAACAACTTACCATATGTAGAGTTAAACTGCGATCAGTTGCGGGTGCTGGTCGACAGCTGGCACTCGGCAGTCTTCAGGCAGAGAGTACAGCAGCATCAGCTGGATCTGGTCTGGTGGCAGGGCAGGCTGGTTGGCTGGAAACAAACATGAGATGTAAAACTTTTTATTGACAGAAACCCTGAAAGTAAAGAAAAACGCTCAAGACCAAGAAAAAATGGAAAATATTGAATGAAAGAGACGTTAAAGACTGACAAGAGATTTTAAAATTTTAAATCAGTTTTGAAGTTACGATTTTATATTTATTCTGTAAAAATTCTCTTAATTTAATAAATTATACTATTAATAATAGTACAATATTATATTAAATTTAGAGAATTTTATATAATAATAATTTATTATTATATTTATTGTTTATCCTTGTACATTGAACAACAAGAAACGGCATCGACGCTAGCAAATATTTTACTAAAACACTTAAAATATATGTAGAAGTCTTGTGCCGTGAAGAGCCTTGCTGAAGCACATGCAACTAACACGGCCTACTTACTTATTCAAGAAAAAGAACCAAAATAGAAAATAATGCCCTTTGTATCTGTTAAGTCAAATTAGCCTACTTGTTTTGGGTTCAAAGAAAAATAAAGTTTTCAAAATTTTTTGTTGATATAAAAGTTTGGAAGTCTTGTTTTATAAGCATCCTACCAAGATAGTTTGAAGCCTACCTTCATTAAGATGATAGTTGTCACATCACCGCAGAAAGCCGGATAAGAGTGTCCACACGACCAAAGCCACCAAATAGATAGGTTCACGTGTTGGTAAGGCGAGCCATTCCCTAAATGTCCTTGACATAGTACGTAGTGGAAGTTGATACTGAGAGCACTGGAATCAAAATTAAAACATCTAATTAGCACAACTAACATGCATTCCCAGTGGAACATACATAGGCCTACATACATACATGCATGTACAAAAATTATCTTTACCTGTATCTAGATCCATTTGAGCCAAAGTATATTTCCCTATACATAGATACTTTTAAAAAGTATCTTGAAAGTCAAAACCCAACACTGGGTAGGTATTAGGTAGTTCAGATCTTCAGCACAGAAGCCAAGCAGCTTCAACAGTCGGCATATTGGTCCATTCTTAAGACCAATCAACACTGAAATGAAAAGAAAAAAATGTATCCTCCTAGGTACAGTATTGTGTTCCTACATGGGACTAGCAGTAAAATCTTATGCATGCATAATTTATATGAAACTTGTTTGGTTGGGGGGTCAAAATTAACAGCATCTAAAAAATAACAGCATCATGTTTTTCGTGAATACAAAAATCAACAAAAACCTACAAAACCTTTAACGGAAAAGGACTTTTGTTTAAAAAAGCAACGCTTTAGGTTTTGAAGGGTTTTTTGTTACTAAAACAGCAAAAACCTGAATGCTTTTATTTTAAAATATCGTATTAAAAATCGTGGAAAAAATCGTATAAGCACGATTTCTAATTATAATATTTCTTCAAATTTCCCTAAAATCATAACATATCTAATTTTAATGATTTCAAACATTCCCATAAAATTTTATCAAGATCGGAGTAGCCGTTTGCCTGGTCGTGGGCCAAATATCACGTAAATATCGCATTAAAAATCTAAAAAATCGTAAAAGTACAATTATTCATGAAAAATATTTCTTCGATTGTACCCAAAAACGCGGCAGGTCTATGTTCAGAGATTTCGAAGGTCCCCCAATTTTCATCAAGATCGCATATACCGTTTGCCCGGGAGAGTGCAAACAATCAAACAAAAAACACCAGAGCCAATTTTTTTTTTTTTTTTGGGGGGGGGGGGTCAACAAAATTGAAGTCTTTGCTTCGCTCATCCAAAACTTCTAGATTTGGGTTTATTTGGTCACAACCGTTAGATCACAATGCTCCACTCTGGCCTAAGAAGATATGGGGAAGTTTTTCATGTTGCTGACCAGAGCACGCCTCTAGTTTTGGGAAGTAAAATACTTCCCTACATACTAGTTGATGTTTCCGAGATGGATTTTTTCTCTTTTCTCGCCTTTAACAATCTCTAGGCATTCAGTCCGGGGGGGGGGGGGGAATATTTATACCCTTTTCTTTTGGGAACAGGCTAATTAATTACATGTTTGAAACATTGTTGGCATTGAATTAAATAAAGTCAATATTGATTCTCCAAATTGACGGGCAAATAATGATTGAAACAAATTATATGGATCTTGCAACTAAAATTGTGTATTTAAGACTACGGATATAATATTCTTCTATTTGGGCACAAAAGGACTTCAGTGAGTGTGAGTGTGACGGAAGGTAATTATAAATAAAATTAATATAGAAAACCTTTAAACTCGTCTAGGTTTCCAATCACAAGGAAGTATCGCAGTACACGCAACGTTACGTTGTAATAATATTTTAATTAATTAACTTATTTTCCCTTCAAGATGTTCTCATATCACTTGCCATCTTATCTTATTCATATAATAATTATAGTACTTATTTAGTTACAAGTATTTATTTTAAAAAGTACCTATGTATCTACAGGTACTTTACTAAGTATCTTGTATTTTTACGTAGATACATTTTGGAAAAATTATCTTTACCTGTATCTAGTAGATCCATTTGAGCCAAAGTATCTTTACCTATACCCAGTTGAAACCAAACACTGGGTAGGTATTAGGTAGGTCAGATCTTCAGCACAGAAGCCAAGCTGCTTCAACGGTTTGCACATTGGTCCATTCTTAAGACCAATCAATACTGGGAGAACCATACTGAAATGAAAAGAAAAAAATGTATCAAAATCAATCATATCAAATCAATCAATATAAAAATGTATCAAAAATGTATAGTATTGTGTTCCAACATGGGACTAGCAGTAAAATGTTATGTATGCCTAATTTATATGGAACTTGTTTGGTTGATTGAGGGGTCCAAAATAACAGCATCATGTTTTTTGTGAATACAAAAACAAACAAAAACCTACAAAACCTTTAACGTTGCTATTTTAAGTAAAGTCCATAGGGGAAGTCCAGGCAAAGTGGATAGCCCAGGAAAGCGAATAAGACGTAATTCCGCGAACTGGCGCTAGGTAGCGACATGCGACCGACCCAGTTGGTGGCGCTACCTTCACAGCTACTCGGGGAACTTGGATTTATGCTGATCGAGTGCATGGTTCGGAAAATACGTCAAGGTTTGTGTGTTTTACTGTTTTCCTTACGATATTTGCAATATATGTGATTGTAAATATATGGTTACTTGCATTAACTCTTATCAAAACTATATGGCTAATTTGTAGCTAAATTCTATCACACTGCAGTACAAATAATATCCATGTCATTCACTGATGGCCAACACTAACCTAGAGCCTCATACGCAGCTCAATGTGCTGTTGGGCAAAGTGGATAACTTATCCTTATCCACTTTAAGCCTGCAATTAACTTTTATCGTTTTAAATGTTGGTTATGCGTCTTTTTTAGATCTAATATAATATATATGCAATGTCATAGGTCCAAAAGGTCCGTATTATAGGTCATCGACAGATTTAGAGAATATATTAATTCATTCATGACTAATCACAAAACATTTCACAAAGTTCGTTCAAAAACATTTTGTAACACCAGGATATATTTTTCGTTTTGTGTGAACCAAAGCAAATTTATAAGAATTATACTTAAAATAATTATAATGGTGTTAAATACATGGTGAGTCCACTTTTTTTCCATTCTTCACTTTGCCCTATAGTGTTATTCACTTTGCCCTTACCATTGGGCAAAGTGAATAACTTTACACTTTTTTTCCTATGAAAAAAATATATTAATATTGATATCACAATTTTTGTTTTTTCATCATATGGGATTGAGGGTGAGCTAATGTGTATTAATCAATATACAAAAAGTTTCTACTTCAAAAAGATACGAAGGAATTTCATTGCAAACCTTAACATATCCACTTTGCCTGGACTTGCCCTACAGGCGCCATTTTCACTACTCGCGGACACTATAAAATATCCTAAAACCGGCCCTGTTTGCCGGGCCGACCAAAGAAAACTAAGTAAAACTGTGCTCACATTCGGAGATCGCACCAAGTCGCAGCACTTACTGCAGAATGACTCCTGCAGAATATGCCTTGCTCTGGGCCGGCCAAAATAGGGGAGATTGGGGTAATTAGGAACAAATTTGTGTAAGTTGACCTATGATCTCAATTTACATATAACTAGAAAAACATATTATAAATGTTTTAGTGGTATCAGATACATTGAAACATTGGCTTTCTTAATAAAATTAAATATTTTGCATTCATGTGTTATTTTAGATGCAATGATTTTTTTTCTACACGCGCATATTGTTCCTTATTACCCCAACATTTTGGGGCAATAAGGAACAAGCATTATAAGAAGCAAGGTAGGTGCATTAAAAATACATGGGGCAAATAGGAACATAGGTATTTGTAGTATAATTAAGTAGCAAAAGAATTCATCTTGATATCTTGCTTATTGACAAAGTTAGAACAGATGCAAATTGTAGTATTTTTTTAATACCTAGCTAGAAACATGACATTACAGTTTTTTTTTAAACTGTAATTTTTGTCTTAAAACTACACAAAGCTTCTCATAGCATGATGTTAATATTTAAAAAAAGTATTTGTATCATAAAAATTACAAATAGGCCTATAGAAATTGTTATGCATGAATTACTGTTTAATAGGAAAAATATACACTTTTTAAGTGGGGGCAATAAGGAACACTTCCCTCACATTTAATTTATTAACCCAGATTTTCATCAGGGCCTACTTGTTGTGTTTTAAACTTTTCCCAAAATGATTGAATTATTTTTGGATCTGGTTCTAAATTAAATTTAGTGATCCCAATGAGCTTAATTGGGCCTAGGAAAAGATTTGCCTCTTGAATGATGTCAAAGTCATCCCTCAAGGGCCAAGCAAAGATATTACCTCTACGCTCTAGGAATTTTACTTCAATTTTCAGTGGTTGATGATTGTGGATTCTTATTACCCTACCTGCATGACGAGACATGTTTGTTCCCATTTACCCCTATGATATAGCATTACACTATATGACTCATTCCTATTTTCCCCTAGTATTCCTATTTACCCCTCATGGGTGTTCCCTTTTACCCCAAAAATTAAGTTTTTGGGGCAAATAGGAATTACCCCCTACTTTTAGGAGAGGAAAGAGATAAAAAATTACAAAAATCAAAATAAGGCACTCTCATATGTAAGCAGTAAAATAAGCACACAGTCTTTACTACAATTAATTCTTATAAGAAAAGAAAATTTAATTTTTAAAACATTGTTAGAAACATTTTACACTTTTTTTTGCAGTACCTTACAAGAGTCCTAAAAACACCAATCAAAAGTTATTGTTTTCAGTAGAATTGATTACATTATCAAAGAAGAAGGTATGTTCCTTACCAAACAATTTTTCATACAAATTTACATCTTCAAATTTCTTAATTATAGGGCTTGTTCCCAATTACCCCAATTCCTTATTACCTCAATCTCCCCTATCCTTACAAACAATCCAACGACTTATTGGGAATATATTACGATTGGCTTAGAACCTTAAATTTGTACTTTAGTTCGCGCAGATATCTGGGGGTGCACTGCACCTGTGCACCTACACACGAGCCGCCCCTGGGTAGAACGAATATGTTTGTCTATGCTCCTTTATTTATAACATAAAAAAATTAGGTTAAAATTTAATAAAAGGGGCCACTTCGCGTCCATTTTTTGAGTTTTTAGATCGTAGATAGTTGCTGTGAAACATTGTTTACCGAGTCCGAGTGCAGTTAAAACATGACGAAATAATAGTGTAGTATGGCGGTTTTCTTTTTTTTTGTTTTTGTGCTAATAAGTTTGCCCCTTCCCCCCCCCCCTCCCCAACTTTCAAAACATTCCTACGCACCTGATTAAATTAATCAAGTCGAAACCATCCAAGGACCAAGGCCATTGGACTTTGTGACACCAAGAAAAGGAATGTGTTCACCAAACACCAATAGGCAATTACTAAATTTTAAGATGAACACTGCAGTGAATTTTTCAAACATTTTTAACCAAAATGTGAATTGGTTTAATTATCATCAGTTCAAAGAATGAAATCAGAAAACATTCAGAAGTAGGGTAAGTTTTGAACTTACCAAGTAGTACGAGTAGGCACACGCTGTTGCGTACAGTGACTTGAGTCAGAGGCGCGTCTGCTTCTTCTCATGACTAGGCAGTATGACGGTAGCAGTAGACTGGATGAGTCATTCCCTTCACCTCTGATGCGGCGACGTAGACTGCGCGTCTCTGGAAGAGAATTGGAAGTACAGTCCGGTGCAATAACATCAGACTCCTAATGGGATTCGCATTTTTGAAACGGAGTTATTGCAGTTTAGATTTTCTACACACGTGGGTCGTAAAGAACACACAGAATGCATTTATATTTTTTTGAATATAACGCGCCATTCCAGCAATGGAGAGAATAGAAAAAGTTAACACACGTAGCCTATTCCTGTAAAAAGTAACCAGTGCGTCCATGAGGCGAATTTAGGACTGGGAAAACTAAGACCTGACGATGACGAACGTGGAAATCAAAGGGAAATGAAGGAGCCCCCGCACGTAGCCTATTCATGAAGACGAATTAATGACAGGGGAAGAAAATCTCCGACGAACGCGCACGTAGCCTAGACCTGGCGAAATGAACCGTACTGTAGATGTAGGATTTATGACTGTAGGGGGGAAGGAGTTCTATGAACACCATCGAGTACCGGGCAAGAAAATAGCGGTACAAAGCGGGGCGGTATTAAACTAGCACAAAAACTGGACTGGAAAGACGCAAATCTTGTTGGGGGTAGGCCTATATTAAAGAAAGAAAACGCGTGCATTCTAGGATAACCTTGGTGGTTCAAGGACGTCACGTAAGCAGGTTATCACAGAATGAAACCTAGCTGACAACCTTGACCGTGACCTTCACGAAGATCCAAGCTATTTTTACCACGCTAGAAAGTAAAGCGTTCATTTCCAATTTTGCCCCTGCGTAACATCAAATTTCATTTCCACACGTCGATACAACTAGAGGCATGTTTCATTTGATACTAATAAGAAAAGCAAAGTCGTGGTAGGTCAAATTGGGGCGAAGGGTACAAAATCTGAATAATTATGAAGTACATGTCGACACAAATGTAAATAATCTTACAAATGAATATTATAAGGACTAATGTCCCTTTGAATAATACTAACGCTCAAATTAAGCTTAGCTGTCTAAAATATAACACAATGTAATCAGGAGCCTTACCTTTTTGCGATGTGAACTCGTCGAAGTCTGGACGGCGACAGATAAGGATGCAAGCAGGTTTTGACGGAAATCAACAGAGCATGGCACGCAAGGCCGGCCCCTTCACCGGTCCAGTACGACCCCGTAGGTAACGGACGTCACTCATACGACATCTATGGCGAGATAAGGAACTAGATCCGCCGATAACAGCGGGCAATTACAATACACATTACCGACATCCAATTCTAGTCCGTGGAGAGGTACCTAGTTCGAATCCCACCACCTGCATTCGTGATTGAAGGGGGGGGGGGGGGGTTGAACATTTCTGCATTTGAAAGCAGGAAAAAATTCCCAAAAAATAAAGGGTGTGCGTGAAATTATTTCTTCTCTTGCTACTATACAGCAGCGCCTAAAATAGGGAGCAAAGCCAGTCAGTCAACAGATTGTTCAAGAAGGATATTACATTACAAATAAACCTTACCTTTTTTTGTGGTGGTGCCGGGTTCGAAATACCCCTTTTATTTGAGATAATCCCTTGCCCAGTCCCTCAGGGTTACCAAAAGTATTCTGTGTCATCTTTGTTAAAAAGTAATGTTACCAGAAAGAACGCATGTAAATAATTTGAGGTACCGTAATCTACGTTTTTTTGAAGAGACTAGACATGCATCGACAGACAATTAGAAAAGTGAAGGTGAATTTCTTAGTCTGTATTATTTTTTAGTATTTTTAAAAGAATTTATTTATGAATTCCATATCAGTGTAGGATACATGGCAGGGCATGAAGATGTGGTAAGGGAGCGCCCCTCCACCCCCCTTTCTTGGCACATTAAGCTTGTATTAGGATGATTGAATGATAATGCTGTTCGAGATGATGAATAGTGAAAGATGAGGATGAAGGACGATTACAAAATACCCATGCCTTATGCGGGATTCAAACCCAGGTCCTCGTAGAGCCATAGGCTCCGAACCAGCGCCCTAAACGTACGTTCCACCGCAGACGGCAGGATGATTCAAGTGAGGGGAAGGGGACAGGGTGATTAATAATTTAACTGTACTAAATGTTATCAATTACACCTATGGGAGTGTTTCCTGAATAACCAAATACACCACATTTCCCCAGTAACAATAAAAACTTTTGTTTTATTCACACAATATTTTAAGTTTGACCAGCAAAATCATATAACCGGAATGTACGCCTCCACGAGGCACACAACTGAACATCATACATTTCAAAACACAACAGCAATCATACAATAGGTACGGTAAGTAACATAAGTAGCCAGACCATTAACATAATATATATTATACTTAGCCTATTTTGTGGGATTTTTGCCTAATATGGGGAATAACAAACACCCATGCAAAAGAATGAGATTTAAAAAACCTCATACCACAGATAATATTACCTTATTACACTCATCTGTGCTCATTCATTGATAATATCACACAAGAATGAAATACATACATACTGTATTGTTATTACTGGTGTGTTTCAATATTCAGCAATTGAGTACACTTAGCCAGCGAGTTGTCACCACTCGTCTTTTGAGAGAGTCCACTCCAACAAATTATAGTGCTCGCTAGTCAGCTAACTAACAACTTCTTGCTCCCTGCTCAATTGCCTGCCAGCAAAGGCAGTATAGAAACGACTCCACGAGCAGGGTAGGAAATGGATTGGCTACCAAATATTGACACACAACTTATGTACCGTATAATGGTAACCATATGGTGTATAAAGTAGGTTAGGTGAGTGGGAAAATGTTACTGATTTTAAATATAATATGCTGTTTGCCTCTATACCGCCAGAACGTTATGTTAGTTAGAGGGTCTACGAAGTCTGCAGAACTCCAGGGAATTAATAATTGAATGAAATGAAATGAAATGGAAAGGTAAGATTGAAGTGGTGTTAGGTGCATATCAAAAATATAAAGAGAATAATATTCCAAAGAAATATTATGAAATTGATCGTATTGTATTAAGATGCAGAGACGGAGTAAGGCAGGTGACGGACATGAAGCATAGGCCATAGGGTTGTGTGGCTGGACAGGAATTACATTCTACTTTGATTACATACACTGTTGGAGCCCTTACAATGAGCTGTTGCGTGGCTGATCTTATTTCGCCAAACAGGATTTGTGACTTGAAGAGTTCCATTATGACCGGTTCTAATGCTCTTACATGAGACATGGAGAACAAACAAACTATCAGATTTCACACATATCTTTGTTATACAGGCGAATGTCGGCCGTTCCCAAGAGAGGCAGGCAACACATTTGCCGGGAAATAGACACAGACCTTACTCTCGATTACTCTAGAATGTGAACCAACGTCAATGTTTGATTAGGGTGTGATTGGCCAATGTCTGATGAAGAGCATTTGAACCGGGCAAATATTTGCTACAATGAGTAATATATTTACTAGTAATTATAATACACTACATGGCCACACCACACACAGCCATTTGACACAAATCGGATTATTTTGCCACATCGGTTATTAACTCATGGCAACATTTCTAGATAGCTCTGGGCCCACTCCTTGACAATCAAACCTTAACCATGATCATGTAGGTCTAACTGACTTGTCAATATAACCAAATTTGTGTTTAATTTGAATTGTAATGCTGTAGAGATTCAATGGTAACAGACTACTTGATGATGCAAGTTGCTCCGACCTGAACTCAAACTGTACAGCTCTACATGTACTAGCGTTATTGCTATCAGATCTACAGGGGCCACAGGAAAAATCTGTTAAGTTGTTACCGGTCATGAAAATAGTACATATGATGAATAATAATATTGTCACTCAAATCTCAATAAAGATTGAGCTTTAACAATGTCCGTGCTACATCTGGATAGTAACTTATAATTATTTCATATAATTATCAGTATCAAATTTACTTGAAACAGTGGATAACACAACAAGGCAAGATGTCCATACAAGTTGATGAGTTTACAATAAATAATTTGGTGCAAAAATCCAGCAAACCTAGTATTATGCAGATATACAAGTTGTTTGGACATCTAAGATAGATCAGCTCGAGCTACGAATATTTTAGACTTGGGCCAAGGATTTTACCATGCAATATTATCACAAATGGAGAGATTACATGATTTAATTATTCTACAATGCAAGTAAAAGTAGTACTGATTTATCAGTTAATGAGTCTGCTATATTTTTACAGTAACAGAACTCGGGTTAGACTGAATAACACAGTTTTACAAGATCTCTAACAAAAGCTATACTAATACTAGCTATACTAATAAAAGTAAAAACATAAGACTAGGATACTATAGAACATGACAAGAACAATACGACTCATAAACTAGGATAGAAACAGAAGAAGAAGTGAAACGATAAAATCAGTAGAAGAAAATATGTAGCCTAGTTAATAGTATTGCTTAATATAATATATTATAGGCGTACTAATAGTAATAGTTAGCCGATACAAGTGGTTGAAGTAGCTCTATGAATAGCACAAATTCTGATAAATGTCATAAGTGTATAGGCTAGAAATGTGAACATACTTTGACATCCACATTATATTGTCATAACATATTTATTATTTACATTATATATAGGCTATAGTTGGTAGATGTTAGTATATTTCAGAAGAATCACATGACTTAATATGATGTCAATATTGTAATACAGTATATGAGTTAGAATTACGATGTGTGTGGATAGAAATTAGCAAGATCGAGCTTATATTAAGTATTCATTAAAGTTATGTACTTATATTGGTGTGAGATAAAATCCAACAGCTTACCTTTGAAAAGTAATGGTGCCTGCTGAATTTCTTGATAGACATAAATATGTACGAAACACAGAAAATCCCGAGACATTTCGACACGAGGTCTTGTTCACTAAAGAGATTTTGTTTGTTCTTTTCCTATTTCTTTCCTCTCTTGAGTGAACAAGACCTTGTGTCGAAACATCTTGTGTTTTGTACACATTTATGTCTCTAGTTATCAAGAAATTCAGCAGGCACAATTACTTTTCGAAGGTAAGCTGTAAGATCCTATCTCACACCAATATAGTCCAGCCGATGGCATTCTATCTACATAACCAAAGTTATGTACTTAGTTGTAAATTTTGATAGAGTGAATTGGTTTGCTCATTAATATTGTTAATTATTGTTTTGTTCTTTGAAGAACGTACGGGTTTCAACTGACCACATTATGAATCATGATGACAAGCATTAAAAACTTGTAGAATAGAGAACTTATTTTAAAATGTTGAACTTGATACATGGGAAACAAACAATGATAAATAATAACATTACAGAGCTTATTTATAGATATATACCTACTAAAAGAAAAATTAACATATGTATGTATGTACTGTACATATATGGCATACCTACACAAATATCCTCTTTGGATGCTAGGTAGGTAATAAGTAATTAGTCAACCTAATATTGTGCCCCAATTGCTATACTCAAGTAATTAGTATGTTTTCCAATGATTGTACGTATCAAAAATTATAAATTTGCTCTATTTAACGCCAGCTGAAACTTCCAGGCTACAGAATATTGCTGGTAGCAGCTTCTTCAGTTCAAATGGTTTATGCAAATAGTAATCAGCTTCTAAAGCATTCAACGTTGGGGAAATTCACTGTACAAAGTGGTTATCCTATATACAGTACATGAAAATTTAAACTTATTTGAATAGTATTCTATCTATTCATATAACTACAGTATTTATTTACATTTATATTCTTCATAGAATTGCAACCAAGGGAACATGCCAGCATTCAAAGTTGTCAATGCTTGATTGATATACACTTTCAAATTAATGTACACTAATATTAATTATGAAATTGTTATTAATTATTAGTAAACAAAATGTTCTGTGCCTTAAGTCTGGAACAACTTAATAATCTTAAAAAACTTGCACCTCATTGGATAGGTAGGAGCAAACACAATGGTTGGGCTCAATTCAAAACATATACATAGGAGATAAATTATTGTGATAGCCCAAAGGTCACAAAATATTATAATTAAGTCTTCTTCTCAAATGCCCAAACGTATTTGGCTTACTTTGTCATTGTGCTCGATCTATAACTAGTATGTAAATTGTAAAGACATGAATTTATTTCCACTTTGCACTGACAAAAGCAAGTCATCGTTGTTGATGTGTTCTTGAATAACATTGCAAATTAGACAAATGACCATCCATCCATTGACGCGACCATGGAAAACGCCTCAAATTAAATTATTATTATTATTATTATTATTATTATTATAGCTCTTACATTAGGAATTTGTTATAGAATCTTTTGTAGGACTGTACATAATTGATTGTTATCAAAGAGAGCTAAATATGAAAGTTATGCAATTTCAAGTAGGTAGTGTTTTGGTGTTGTAAATAATGGCACAGGCTGATACAGATCAGGTACGTAGTACGTACACACAAAACAAAAATATTAACAGATCGCCACCGAAGTTTCCACCATAACAGGCATTTTAAAATTAAATCACCTTAAGCTTTCCCCCTCTTACGGAAACAGTCTTTCAAATCAACAACTTTATTCCATACACTACACTTTGTGGTTGTCTTTCGATTTGGCTTCCTTGGTAACAACTTTAATACGTAGCAACTCAATGATGATTTTTTTTACATAAAACCTCAGAATTAAGAATTTAAATAATGAAGAATTCAACGTCTTCATATTTGGCTTTTCAAATGTGTCATCAAGATATGAATAGTAAATAAATGGTAATTGGCAACTATAAAAAGAATTGATATTCTTTATGAGAGTCAAGTCAGTCTATTATAGTTTACTATATAAATCAAAGGCTGGATAATAAATAAACCTTCTTTACTCAATAACAAGTCTGCACTAACAAGTTAGTTTGCCTGCAGATTATTGTTACACCCCTACTGCACCAGCAGATGTGGGGATTACTGGGATAATTAAAGCGATAATAAATTGTTGTGTTTTGTGATTTTGCTATATTACGCAATTAGAAATTAGATTACCTACAAAGAAGATAAATTATGGTTACGAACGATACTTTGCAACTAAAGTAGGTAAGCACAAACTCCACATATTATTTTGTACAATATGTAGAATTATTAGTAGGCCTACTCGGGATGGGCAAATGCGTGTACTTTCCTGAACGTGCACACTCTTGGCTGTCAGCGTGTGTACACGTACACTGTGTAATGTTTGCCACTTGCTAAAAAAAAAAGTGTATATTATGTTTTATTTTTTGGCCAATCTAGGAGGATAAAAGCCAGGGGTAGATAGAAAGGCATACTTTTCATTGACCTTGTTAAAACTAGCTACGGCTCGCTGCTTGATGTCATAAAGACGCCGCCGCACTACACTCCCTGAGCGACTGACGACTTGCGCGAGTGCGCGGCATGTAACAAGTCACGTGACCTGCACCGATTGCACGGCGCAACGAGATTTTGGCCGGCCGGCGGCTGGCTGCACACAGCATAGGGACACACACACGTTTATTATTTTCGTAGAAACAGTAAACGTGTAAACACATTAAAATGTGTACGTTTACACGTATACACTATCCCATCCCTAATTAGTATCTACCTATGCTGAGTACTATATACTTGTAAATTTATCACCGAAAGATTGCCACTTTAAAATAAAGGGTTTGGGTCACATGGTCTATTGAGAAAAGTTGTAAAAAGTAATCACAAATACGGTAATAGGAATAGCCTCGCTGCTAATACAGTCTACTCCCCGAATTTAACACAGGCGGGAGTAGCAAACAAAAAAACCTGGCAGTAAGGCCTGGAACCCGAGTCAAGCACTAGTCAGTGTTGCCAGCCATAGGACAATTAATGTCTGCAGTCTGCACTGAACTACAGAAACCAAGTTGGTAGTACTGGCGCTGGTGGCGCGGCGATGGGTTGGCCTGGAACTTCATCGAAATAGTTTGCCCATATCTCCCGTGAGTAGATCGTAGTAATAGCAAAGCTATTTCTATTACTGTATTTGGTCATCATTTGACAGTTTGAGTGGACATATCTTGAGTGACACTCCAGTGCAACATTGGGTCCACCTTACTTGCACTAAAGGATTTCAAGTTGTAGCTATTCTTTGTATATTATCAAGTAAATAGGCCTACATATTGTGCTACATTATAGTAAAAAATATATGTAGTGATAAAAACTATCAAATCACCTTGTGACTTTTAGTTGTGTGAAAAAATCTCAGTTTGGCAAAAAAATACAAATTTCAATTTTTTGTTTTCTTTGCAGATCAAGTTAAAATTGGCCATTCACAAGGAAAAAAATTTCTTGAATTGACTACGTATGTTTGCAATGAGACTAGAAATTTCTAGGTAATAAATTCCTAGATATAGCTAGAATCAAAGACATCTAAAACTAGTAAATTAATAAATAAATCCGTATTTAGAGTCTACCCACTCAGTCACACAACTGATTTTCAGTGGGGGACAGTGAACCAAAGTGACCAAGCCAACCCTGCAGGCCCCGACGCAATCAAAGAGTGAACGATAACCAACCAAAGATCGATATTTTTAATAGGAAATACAGTAAGAACTCTCTTATCCGAGTTGGATGAGACCGGGGCACCTCGGATTTGCGAAAAACTCAGATGGCGCGGTTCATTTGTTTATTTGCTCTCGTAGCATAGCCTGATGTAGTAAAATGATATGATTCAATGTAATGGATGAAGGAACATAAAATACACACGATACACTTCATACAGGGTATACTAAATGATTTAACAGCTTGTAAATCAAGCTCACAAACACACGTACACAATTAGGCCTACATGTCGTAATAAAAACGTATGTCTAGGCCTAAACTCGAAGCATTAGGCCTAGGCCTACAATGCAAACATAGGCCTAGGCCTAGCTCTCTTTCTCATGTGGGAAAACCTCTCACTACTATGCCCGCGCTGAAGCTCTCGTCTGGGAAAGAAATAAGATAAGCCCAGGAATAACAATTCAATGCGTCGTGATTACGAATTTCGTGAATCGGTTGAAACATGATTGCATCTAGTTCCACAACGACCATCTTTGAACAGCTGTGTGTGAGATGGTTGGATCGTATGCGCACGCGCAGGCGCGCGACGCACACTGACCTCTATAATATGCTCAGTGACACTGACGCTTACCGGCGATGCGCCTGACGCACACTGACCACTGAACTCTATATGCTCAGTGACACTGATGCACACTGCTCGAAAGTCGCCGATCTATCTTCTTTGCACTCACTCGTAAGGCATGCCTACAAATGTATGCGAGTACGTACATTTAAAAAAGTGCGGCGCGGCGTCTGTAATTTTTAATGTTTTATTTACGTATATAAAACTTTTTTTAAATTTTTTTTAAAATTATTATTATTTTATTTATTTTTTATTTTATTTTTTTTGCGGCTTGGTTAACACAGTACATCGGATAAGCGGAGATCGGATAAGAGAGTTCTTACTGTATAGCAATCAGTGGTATGGACAGTGTGAACACCTGCGGAACAACACCAGAATCAACAAGGCCGATTCAGAACAACTTTAAATTAATTATGTGCCTCGTTGCTAGGACGGCTCCAAAGTCACCGTTTACAAATTCCTAAGACAAGAACTGATGGACTTAAGTCCAAATCAGAAGTTAAAAAACTTCTGACTTAAACAGGAATTGAACCCTGGACCTTCTGCATTGGAAGCAGGTAGGCTAACCACAAGACCAATGAGCCACACAACAAAAAGTTAAGTACATACAACCAAAAGTTGTTTAAATAAGCTCAAAAACCAATTGCTAGTTTTTAGGATTTATACTTAGTTAAAATAAATTTATGGGGACCTTATAATAATCATTAATTAATAATTATAATATGTTGACAAAAAAGAGTAAAAGAATGAAGCTAAAAATTGTGTTGCATAGTATTTACTGGTGGTATGGTATTGTATGGGGATTAAAGTCCATAAACTCTTGAGGATATAGAACGTTTCTCAATAGAGCAGGTGACGTTTACCTACCTCTTTTCAACACTCCATATGTTATGTTGGAGTCTGTGAAGTACAGCACAGCCAATTTTAGCTCATCATTCATTATCATTCTTCCTTGTAATAATATAACAGCAATGTGATTGTTAATTAATATAGAAAATATCAGCAAGTTACGACGGCCTTATTCAGAGCAGACATAAAATACTGATCAAAGCTAATAAAAATTAGAGATGAATCGATATCGATAGGTATTAAGAATTTCCGATAAAGCTACTACTACTAGTGATATCAGAAGAAACAGTATCGAAAGATTTTGCCAATATTACAACCGATACCATCTCTTTAATTTTAGTTCAACTATTTCATATGTTAATAGAAAGAAACCACCATTCACGATATTGGTCGTTAATAAGTATAAGCAAGTTCCCTTAATGGAGTCAAATGCCACCTTTTAAGATCTTAATTTGTGGGGCATTCTAAATACATAGGTATCGGTATCAGAAAATTCTAGTATTGGTCCATCTCCGATAAAAATAATCACATTTTGTTTTGATTTGTATTTCTTTCTTCCTATTTTATTCACCTAATTAACAATCATCGTTTAAAAACATTGCTAGTTCCGCTAGCTGTACGACATTCAAGTGCATAAAAGACTTTGCCTCCCAGAGCATGTTGACTAGTTTCTCGTCGCTCTTCTCGTCCATGACGATGTCCTCGGACATCTGAGGGGAGAAGCGATAGTACGGGACGCCGATCATGGAACACCACGCGCGCGCCCTGTCGACCACGCGCCCGTCGCTGGCGGTAGCCTGGTCTACCAGGAGCGTGCCCAGAGCCGTCACGCCCATGTACAGCCGGGCCGTGTCCCAGATACTCTCCGGGCGGAACACGTCGATCGCCTTCAACTAGTTGCCAGGGACGGTCAAATAGAGTTAATGTTTTTTCAAACTGTGCAGTGTGCATTTACCTTTCCAAGAACGATTTAATATTTTTAGTTAGTCAATGCATGCCCGCTCCCCTCCCCGCCCACTCATCGTGACCTTGACAAAATACAAGAAGCAGATGCAACGACCTGTTCTCCGAGTTCTTCCATGAAGTGTGATATTCTTGACAGGCCGCTTGCTAGGTCTTAGATTAGATTAGATTAAATTATTAAGTTCAGCTTTGAGTTCATCAACTCGGTTACCAAACATTTACAACAATAACTACATATTCTGTGCAAATGCAGGGCACTGACAAGAATTTTATTACAACTTTGGTATTTTCTTATATGCTCTTTGAATTCAGAAACATTTCTAGGCAATAGGTTTACAACTCTCTCGTCGTAACCATTCCAACTCTTAGTCACAGAACCAAGAAAGGAGTGTTTACCTACATCCGTGTTACATTTGTGAACAAATATCTTCGTACTATGATCTTTTCTACCTCTAAATGGGGAAAAGTAATCTTTTTATTTACCGTATTGTTCCGAATAAAGCACGACCTCGAATATAACACGACCCCCAATTTTTCAGAATCATTTCAAGAAAAAAGAAAAAAATCAAAGAAAATTAAAATGTACATGAAACACTTACAACAAAACATTTTGAACAATGTTAGGGCCTAGGCCTATGGTTTTTTACAGGGTAGGGCCAAGCACAAGCTCACATGTCAACCACAGTTCACCAGTCTGATTCCTGGTCTTCAATGTTTACGTCGTGGGGGGGGTGGGGGGTGGGGGTTATACTAGGCCCTAGTATCTATGGTCGTAGGCCTAGGCCTAGCTCCTTCGCAATCCCTTGCTGATTTGTAAGGCAGAGGAACCTTTCTTTTCCACGCGATCAGCAGTCTTCATTTGTTCATCTTGAGCCATTTCATGTTCTCCTTCATAACTCATTATTACGTTACGTAGACTCTTAGCAACGTAGATAGACAACCCGACAAACAAAATCTATGTAGGTCAAGCTAGGTCACGATATGATCACGGCTAAGGATTCTGACGACTAGCAGACAGTTTCGCCCAAGGTTCGGCCGAGTTCAGTGGCTTCGAGTGGGTGGGCGGGGCGAAGCGCAGCAGACTATGCGCGGGAGTTGTATAGAGGCGTGGCCTATGTTCAGGCGCTATTTCAAATGCAAGCGCGCGGAAATAACGCGAGTGCTGTTTTTGAGATTGTATTTTCGGAAAAAAACATCGCGCTATATTCGGAACAATACGGTAGGTCATTCTAAGCAAGTTGATCTGTAAATACTTTGTAGAAAGCTCAAAGTTTTGCATTTACTCTACGTTCATGTAATGATTCCCATCCCAGATCTATCACCATTTCACTTGGACTATGTCTCCTTCCATATTCACCTGCTACCTTTCTAACTGCTTTTCTTTGCACCATTTCTATAGCTTTAGTATATATTTTTTAGTGTGGGTCCCACACTAACCCAGCATACTCTATAAACAAGGTCCAACAATTTCAATGTATGCTTTATCCTTTACCTTTTCACTGCATCCCCTCAAGTTTCTCATAACAAAATTTGTTTGTTTATTTCCCTTACATCATTCTACAAACATCAGTCTGCCTCTTGCTTACAACACTACAACTTGATTGTGAAAAATTAGAAATACCAATCATTACCAGGACAACATTACATCTAGGCTATTGCGATTATGACCACATTTTTTAGCAGTTTTTTTGACAACCCACTCGATTGGTTCGTGTTACTACCCAGGTAACCCGTGGGCCGTGGCTATTGTGAATGGGTGGTCAAATTGTAAACAAAACTGGTTTCATCATCTCTAGCATACCTAAACTACATTTTTCAAAAACAGTATTAACTCACTGGCTCAACGGCAACTGGCGCTTGGGGAGGTGTAGAACCTAGGCTAGCAAAAGAAACCCGGTTTCATAGCCCGCAGTATGGAACGGACCATACGTTCATGCAAGGTATGCTGGACGACCTACCTGTGTGAGAGGCACCAGGCCGGTGCCGAGGGAAACCACCACCCGCGGAGGACACGCCTCGGCCGACCTGTTGATGGCTTGCAACGCTAGGTTGTACTCGTGTATCTCGGTCAGAGTGTCCAAGGTAGGGTTGTTTGCCACCAGACCGCCGTCAAGGAAGCGACCAAACGCCCTGGAAACAAAAATAAATTATTTTACAGTCTACAAACTCAGATTATACCTGTGTAAATAGACCTATAGTAAATATTCTGTTCAAAATTCAAGTTAGGCCTATAAGAAAATTACCCTATTCAATTAATGTTTAAATAGTGCCATTTGTACAGAGGTTACAACTTACATTAAACAATACTAGGCCGTGTATTTCCATGCTTTAATAAGAAAAGCTTAATGATGCAGGACCTTTAAGAAGTCCATGGTAGCCCTATTGATGTTTCAATTAATTTATAACTTAGCAAATATTTTGTATTAAATTACTGTAGTGATTGTTATTTTTTTCTGGAAACTCTATCACGATCTGACCTTTAATTATTGCAGGTATGCTCAATGTAGGCCTACTTTATTTTTATCTACTAGGAAAATGTTTAAGTCCCGTCGCATTGTTGAGCGAGCACTAGTACGTGCAACACGACCCGAGTACGACATTCCCATAATGTTACATACCAATAAGTCTTTAAGGTCTTGACCGATTTAGCTGAAAATTTGTAAAATAGGAGAGAATGGATAAAATCCACCGTCATCTAGAGGACCTTGACATCATTTCGTTGGGAAAACTATTTTAACTTTTTGATAACAAATAATACACTGCTTCCTCGATAGTATTTTGATTATTTCTAGGTGGCAGTGCATAGTGAGACTTTTCGTTGCCATGGTAACGTTACTTTTGTTAAAATGTAATTTCTTTTTCTATCTACACAACTTAAGGTCTTGACCGATTTAGCTGAAAATTTGTAAAACAGGAGAGAATGTTGTACTTATTGACCCTGCAAAATTTCATAACGATCGGAACATTTTTATTTTTTTATTTTTTATAACCAACCATTGGATTTTGTTCAAAAACTATACAGCAACCTGCTAGGTGGTATGTGCATGTGTGCAAAATTTCAGGTCGATCAGAGAAAGGGTGCGACCTGTACCAAAGCAGTAACAGAAAAAAAAAGACATTCGAGCCATAAGAGTCAAGTGGAGACGCTCGCTACGCTCGCTCAAAACCATATCCCAAGTGTCCAAACAAGAACAGAGAGTCCTTATTGTTTTCTTGTTAATATTTGACAGAAGGCCTACTATTTTAAAGATAAATTTAAGAATTGCTTGAATTGGAAATCAAATGTAGACCTATGGCTAGAGATGTGCAAAAATGGTGACAACGAAATTCGCGAATTTTTGTGATTGAATGGTACCAATTTCCAATTCGCGAAATTTTAGTTGATACCGCGAACTAGTGGCGAAATTAGCAATTATGTCCTTAAATGCGAATTAGGTCGCGAAATTTTAAAAAATAAAAAAATTTCAAAGTTTTGGTGGAGGTGCCGGGTCGAAGTCGAAATTAAATTAATACTTGCTGGTAGATATGGTGGAGGCGCCGGGTCATACAACGCGATTGTGAGATCTTCATAATCGTTTGAACGAGAGTAAGCTCAAAATACTTCAAATCCATATCAAAAGACACATAAAAAATGCATAATTTCGTAAATTTGGTGGAGGTGCCGGGGTTAATTCTGGTAAAAACTGTCGAAAACTTTGAAAACTGAAGGCTGAAATTGAGCTTAAAATTAAAACTGATTCTGAACTTCACTCTCATGAGCTTGTTTTTCTTTTAAATCATTAAAATCAATCAATCAATTTTTAATTTTTTTAAAGTTGTGCATGAGAAAATTGTATTTTTTTGGTAAATCGCGACAAATCGCGAATTTTTATTTTTAAGGCGCGAATTTTCAAACTTTGAAAAACCATTTTTGCATATCTCTACCTATGGCTTAAAATAAATATTCAATATTTTATTTTAATTTCGAACTGGTTCACACAGTACTAGTATTTGCACAGTACTATAAAAAATGTTTGAACCAACCGACGCAGATGCTATTGACAAGCAAATAATGGATAAAAATGGTCAATATTTTAAAGAGGACCACCGATTACTAATTAGTCCGATTCACCTTCTGACAATACCAGCATCAACAAGGCTCGTATGGAAGAACTTTATAAACACAATAATCTTTAAGTGCTTCACTGCTAGGGTGGCTCTGAAGTCACCGTTTCCAACCTTATACTGTCACATTGATGGATTAAATTTGATTTCACAAGTTAAGAAACCTAATAAACCAGAATTTGAACCCGAGACCTTCTGCATCAAAACATTATTGCTGTTGTTTTTAGTTGCATAAGTGTTGATATCGGGAAAGCTAAATAACGATAGGAAATAATACGAAATATTGAAATTAATTAGCATTTTAGTAGGCCTATAACAAATTGATAACATATTTTTTAAAGGTGTAACTAGATAGTGGTTATTAATAAATAATCCAGATTTCAATAACGAAATGTCGGCAAACATATCATATTGAGGTATCAATGTTTGCGAATATCAAGATAGGTAATTCCGTTACCTGAAGTAGGAGGGCGCTGCCCCCGATGCTCTCGCCGCGCGCCACAGCAGAGTCTCCGCGGGAGGAAGTGGGGGCTTAAATATCCCGCTAGACGGCACTTGCAACAGCTCCTTCGGGGACTCGTAGTTGCGGAACAGATGTAGGTCCACTGGTTTGCGGTCCGCCAGCACGCCGGTGATGATTAGCCTGGGATAACGTTTCACAATACGGTGTGTTATATTGTGCGGGAAAAATGATTTTCTTTCTTAATTTGATACATTGAACCATGGATAAAACCAGTATATACACAATTGTTTTCAGGTTCAATTTCTAATACTACTACTACCTCTATTATGCTTTTTTTTTTAAGCACTAGGGCTGCCCAACGATAAAAAACATCACATCGATATCGTAAAAGAATATATCGATATCGTGATTCGATATCGATTTTTTCAAATCGAGTACCGATATTGTTTTTTTTTTTTAATTTGGATTTTTTCCCGCCGGCAATGCAGACATGCCACTGTCCGTCCCATGAAGAACAATCACAACAATACTTGCGGCGGCCCTGCGAAGAGATAGAAGCAACTGACTTCTCTGGCTCTACCTCTGCTCTGCTGATATGAATTGAGATTACACATGTGGTCTTGTTATCTTATCTCATAAGATAAACAAAACAAAGCAGCAAGAGTCTTGGCCCGAAGCCAAACTGACTTATCAATATGTAGTTGGTGGCGTGGGAGGGGGGGGGGGGGGAAGGAACAGCGCTGCAGAACCATAACTCACTGCCACACCAACCATTACTTGATTTATTTTTTTTTTTTATCAAACGATATACATTTCCATATTGATATTGATTTATTTTCTTCACATTGATATCGTATTGAATTATCGATATTGTTGGGCAGCCCTAAAAAGCACGTTAGTGTACGTTAAAAATGTGTTAAATATTGCAGTGGTGTTTTAAACAATAAACTGAATAAAGCAATTAAAACTATTTAGTATTTATCCCTCCCTAGAGAGTATTAACAAGACAACATTCTAATTCAAGAATCAAGACTTTTGGTTTAAAATGACCATATTACTCACTTTGGACTGGTGATGTCAGCCATAACGGTGTCAGTTCCCAGTGCTTCTTTCAAGATGCCTTCTAAAGGTTCACTGGGGTAAGGACGCCCACCAACGAAAGCAAACTCCTTCATCCGGAAATACAGGCACAGACACTCTTTCAGTGTTTTACCTAAATAAAACAACAGTGTTTGACGTATACAATATTGTCATTGTATGTTTGAGTAGAGAAGGGCAATCACTAATCAATCTAAACTTGTATGGATATTTTTTATTATTATTTATTTCTTCCAACTTGACAATCAATATGCCACATAATATAGATAGATAGCACACAACTTGCAGATGAATGAGAGATGATTTTTAACTAACCTGAAGCCAGAGCGAGCGCCAGTATGCCGCCAGTACTGGTTCCGGCAACCCAGTCGAAGCAGTGCATGACAGGTCGACCAACCACTGCCTCTAGCTCGAGCAGCATTCCTACCAACACCAAGCCTCGAATACCTGCAAAAAGAGCACGGGATTAGCAGCCTCTTTTTATTCAGAGCCCCCTTCCAGCAAATGAGTTCTAGTTACTGGTTGTGTAGACTTCAAATACAAATGTAGGCAAGAAGTAAGAGGGCCTTCAGGATGGCTTAGTTTCTTGGATTAGAGAAGAGTTTACAGGTTGGAAAGAATAAGGGATGTTTAGTGGTCGGGTAGAGATTAAATTCATCTAAGGGTTACTAAAAAAAAAAAAAAAAAACATTATTCAAAAATATCCTTTTTCGACTGGTATGCAAGTAATTTATTTACATAGTGGTAGCGTTTGTATGTCCGATGCTAACAATTGGTATCAATTGCGCAAAATATACATTATTTATTGTGTATGACACGTACTTGCTGCTACTGAGAAGTGACACTAGACAGGCAAGCCGGTTGATCAGATTGTGGGTAAACCGCTGTCCCCGTCATCACGGGCTCCGCGGAAACATATCAAATTTGGCCAATGTAATTCCAATAAACTTGACAATTATCAAGGAAGTCACGAAAGAAAGAAATCATATCCTATTCAGACCTACCTCCTCCATCCAAACACAGCACCCGACCACCCTTGGTCTTCTTCCGATCTCCCGACGTGGCTGCCACGTTCATCCCTGCCACCAGTAGCATCTGGTCCAGGACATCTCGAGGCTCGGCGCAAGGTGGGTCGGGAGGAGGGATGCCATTCGAGCCTCCTAGAACAATGCTACAGTTAGAAGAGGAGATGTGCAGACACCAATTCTGATACCAAACAAAACACACTAATACCAATTTCAATAGGTATAAGTAGGTACACCTTCCTTAGAAAGCACTTACAGTGGAAATATTTGCAAGGGTATCAACCATTGTTATCAGTTGCAGTGAGTAGGCCTAAGCATCAGTTTAGTATAGACCTTGTGTAGTACAAATTGGCTTCTACACTGGAAATATATCCTACTTCCCTGTTCTTTCTCCTACAGTTTCTTCTAGCCTACCAACCAATACTAATAATGATTCTTACCTATATGAAGTGTATTGGTAAAATAAATTATATCAGTATTGACCTATATCTAGTTAGAATAGAAGCACGGGTACATCTAAAATAGGGAGCAAAGCTACTTAATCCATGTATTGTCGATGAACAGACAAATAAAATCTTATCGACGTTATCGTGCATTGAAATTCTTGTTGGGGGTGGCAGCTGGCAACTAAGATACCCCCTTTAAAATGCCTATACCTATGCCTATTGATTATTGAGAACTAGTTTAGGTATGATGGGTACAGTAAGATCTCTCTTATCCGAGTTGGATGAGACCGGGGGCACCTCGGATTTGCGAAAAACTCGGATGGCGCGGATCAATTGTTTATTTGCTCTCGTAGCATAGCCTGATGTGGTAAAATGATATATGACACATGTAATGGATAAAGGAACATAAAATACACACGATACACTTCATACAGGGTATACTAAATGATTTAATAGCTTGTAATTCAAGCTCACGAACACACGTACACAATTAGGCCTACATGTCGTAATAAAAACGTATGTCTAGGCCTAGGCCTAGGCCTAAACTCGACGCAGTAGGCCTAGGCCTACAATGCAAACATAGGCCTAGGCCTAGCTCTCTTTCTCATGTGGGAAAACCTCTCACTACTATGCCCGCGCTGAAGCTCACGACGCAAGATAAGTCTGGGAAAGAAATAAGATAAGCCCAGGAATAACAATTCAATGCGTCGTGATTACGAATTTCGTGAATGGGTTTTGAAACATGATTGCATCTAGTTCCACAACGACCATCTTTGAACAGCTTGTGTGTGAGATGGCTGGATCGTATGCGCACGCGCAGGCGCGCGACGCACACTGACCTCTATATGCTCAGTGGGTGGCACTGACGCTTACCGGCGATGCGCCCGACGCACACTGACCACTGAACTCTATACGCTCAGTACACTGATGCACACTGCTCGAAAGTCGAGATATATCGCCGATCTATCTTCTTTGCACTCACTCGTAAGGCATGCCTACAAATGTATGCGAGTACATTTAAAAAAGTGCGCGCGGCGTCTGTAATTATTTTTATGTTTTATTTACGTATTTAAAACTTTATTTATTTTTTTTTTTTTTTTTTTTTGGCGGCTCGGTTAACACGGAACATCGGATAAGAGGAGATCGGATAAAAGAGATCTTACTGTATTAATAAAGTAGCTAGTTAATGCTTAAATAGCGCTATGGAAATCCAACGGTGGTGATAAGATAATACAATGGTGGCTGCTCATAACACTGACACATAGAAAAACTCTCGTACATATCGACTGCAATACTCACACGTAACCGCTCATTGCACTGTGATGCTCATGCGGAAAGGCCTTTTGTATTTTTTATTATTCTTCACGTCAATACGTTTTCCTACTGAATACGTTCAAAACTAGAGCCTACATTTTAAAGGTATTAAGAGGAGTCGCTGAGGCTGGCGCAGAGACAAATTTAGATGCTCAGCTTTATTCTGTTGTTTTTTTTCTTCGAGTGAATGGTTAATAACATCATTATCAAATTTCAGACTAACGTTAATAATGAATAAATCTATGCTAGCCAGTAAACGTATTCCTAAATAATTTCATTGATTTTGAATTAAAAAATAGTGAAATCATCGTAATTTACTCCATTTTGGTCAAATTCAAGAATTTATTCCAAGTGCATAGATTTTTTTATTGCAAATTTGAAATTTGCATAGGCCTACTGAATAACAACGTTAAAATCAATGGGAATGCGCAGGTTAATTTGGTTTTATCGTAAGATAAACGGTTTGTTGGGAATTTCCAGAATTGAAAACCATATTTTTGATTTTCCATTTTACAAGTTTTGGACCTACATTTTGTATGATTTAAGTTTAATTCTTGGCAACCAAATGTGGATATCAATATAAATGAACTCTATTAAACATTCATTCAAAATTTGGTAATGATTTATCCAACCGTTCAGGAAAAATCATCAACACCTGAGCGCGTGCATTTGAGTTGGGCCACGCTCAACGTCCCCTCGTAACAATTAAGGTAGGTGTACATTACTTGCACTTAAGTTCCCACCACATAATAAGAGAAGCAACTCACCCTCCTCATTGTTCTGACATCCCGGGGTACAGCCCTGCATGTTGGGATGACATCTTGGGGCACCGACAGCGTGGAGCAGATATAAGATCTTCTCCCCCGCTGCGTCGTTGGTCACGAGATGTCGCGGGGTGGCTCCAGCGTTGTTGAGGCTTGTGAGATCGGCTCCAAACACTATCAGTGCCTGGAGGCCACGGATTATGAATTAGTACTTTCATTATTATGCAGGGAGTAAGGGGACCAGCAGGGGGATTCTCTAAGGTCCGCACCATTGGGCACGGGACGGGTCAGTTGAAAAGTGTTTGTTCTAAGTACAGGATGTTAGGATTAGCTTCCCTGTCTCTCTTTGTATGACACACTTATCACTAACTTTTAAAAAACAACTAGAACCTAAAAGAAGACAAAATCCACACTTCAACTATGTATGTTTGTTAACTGTAGTCACTGAGCCATCCGTACTCTTCACATATCTTGACAAACCTTGTAATGCTATTCAGTTATCACATTAATTAAATTCGTACATAAAACATTGTTGAGCTGTCACTGTGCTAGAACAAATCTGCAAATGCTCCATCCACACATAATGTCAACCCCTTACTAATTCAACACGTGTTCCAACCGAGTATCTAGCCTCACCCGGCCGGCTCGGTCAGCTCAGCAGGCATCCACCAACGTCACATTGCCCCAGGCGCGCGTCAAAACAAACCATTGTAGTAGGGTGTAGGCCTCACCAAGGTTGCCAAAATTTCCGGCATTCTTATTTTGTTTACATCTTCTTGTATTACAAAAATACCTCATCCAATGTGATTTAGTGCCTTTAAGTAATACAGGGGCCTAATCCAGAAATAGCCAAATACAGCTTGGCCACGGATTGGACCCAACATGGTGGTATATATCTTTAGGTGATTTCACTTGCGTATCCAGCAACGCTATTTTTGTGGTCGCTTAATGCACGCAGTTCAGACGGAATCCGCCAGGATCGCGACGTGTCAGGTGGTAGTCACGTGACGAGAGAGTCGATAAAGAAGTTTTTCCAAACTTCTTTATCGACACTAATACCTCGAGAGATGGCGGTGTGTATACACTTTATTGAAGGCCGTGCATTCAGATCCGTAGGCGGAACATTCGAATTTCCGAATTCGAGCCGTCTGATTGGTCCCCAAGGCCGCCATCTTGTAAGTTCTACGTCACGTGACTACCACCTGACACGTCGCGCATTCTGTCGGCGACTGTCTGCACTGCGTGCATTAAGCGACCACAGAATTCTGGCAGTGAAATCACCTAAAGATATATACCACCATGGGACCCAAGTCTCCCATGCCAGACAAATGTCTTTTACTTTTTCCAAATTTCTCATCAATTCCAATATGAAAGTGTTTCACGACTTATTTGTAATCGAACCTCGCCATTTTTTGGTTTTTTGTCCTTTGTAACCCATTGTACAACGAAAATAAAGATTATCTATCTATAATAAATACGGGAAACACCTCTTAATATACTATCACGGACCTGTACGACAGCAGCGCTGTTCTGTAGTACCGCCAGATGGAGCGGAGTGTCTCCGTCGCTATCTCCGAGATCCATCTTGGCCTGTCGACTGAGCAGCGCGACGACGCACGCCAGCCGGTTGCGCAGCACCATGATGTGGAGGGCGGTGCGGCCGTTGAAGTTGAGAGAGTTGATGTCGCAGCCCATGTCGACCAGCGTCTCGATGACCTCGCGGGAACACGACCAGTGGAGGGGGGTGCCGCCAAACTTCATGTCCTGGAAGCACAGGACTGGGTCAAACTAATTGCATCCGTCATTACAACGTGTAAGTCATTACGAAATATTATTAGAGAGGTCGGTAGTTCGCTTGGTTGGTTTAATTTTTTTAGGGTTGGGATTCGATTATGTCAAACTAAAAATATTTTTTCTTACAGTTCAAAAATAGATTTTAGAATAATACTAAAAAAGAACTTTAAGATATTAATATTAATTTCATACTATTATAAAAAGTTATGCCTATTATTAAAATGACTGCAATATTTAAATGTTTAATTATTATGGTTTAAGATGGCAAATTGATGTCGAATCAAAAGTCAATTTTTGCTTTGATATTGATGACAAATCAAATAATCGATATCAAGTCACAACCCTGATTATTTTTATTTCAAGCGTTCAATTTACTACACCTTTCTAGTTTCTATCCAACGTTAAATTCTCTTTAGTAAAGGTACCAAGTGAATACAAATTAACTTTTGGTGCAGATAGCCCCCCCCCCCCCCCCCCAACTCCCAGGGTTACCAAAATCATCATTTCATCAAAGGGCAATGTGAATAACAAAACACACATGTCAATCGGAGGTCATGTTCGGTTTTAATCCTCAAAAAAACAGTCTCAATATTTGTTAAAATGCACAAATCGACATTCCCTTCAATAAACCACAACCACGATACTATCAATAATACTAACAAAACGATATCCCTACCACATGAGCAAAACGGATACTGCAAAAGTACATAATATAAATCTTGGAACCAAAATCTACAACACAATCCCGGTAACAATAAAACAGTGTGCTAATATTCACGCATTCAAAAAAGCAGAAAGCACTTCATAAATGGCTATTAAATACATTCGAAAAAGTCATTGAGGACATAATAGAAATCAAAATTATAAACAAAAAATACAAATTATGAGTTAGACTCTTTTCTTTGCTTGTCTTCGTTAAGTTTAATTTAAATTTATAATTTAAAAAACATGTTTATTCTCCATTTATTATCTACCTCTTACCAAATCAAAAGTTATGATATTGTTAGGTTTCTGAACTTAAATTATACACATACTGTAGCTTTAATTAAGAAAGAAAATACAATTTTAGATTATATAAATAATTGAACAGTATAACTAGTAGAAGTAGTTTAGTTTTAGATTAAGTAATAATTTAGGATTGTAATTCATAGTAATTGTTATTAGTTTTATTGTGCTCAAAGATGAATGACAGAAGCCATGCACAAGTACCTTGTATTTATGTGGCTTCAGTCATTCAATCAGGAAATTGTATCTATTAGTTCTGTACTTGAGCCTGAATAAATTGAATTGAATAAATTGAATTGAAACGTCACAAGCGCACAGACAGACGGCCAGAAAAGTGATGTATACAGGGGAGCTTACCTCCCCCTAATATACTGCAATTTATTTTAGATATTTATTGATTAATTGATTAATTAATATACGTATTATTCATTTTAAAAAGTTAAATCTGTTAATTGTTTATTTATTTTGGTGTGAATTTATTTTATAAAATTTGTATTTGTTCTATAAAGTATAAAAAAAAAATTGTCTAGGTTCTTTTTGTACCCCTATCAATTCACAGTCAACGTTTGCAGAGGAGCAATGGACTTACGTGCCTGCTATGTCACAATGTCACAACTCACTCATGACTACTGAAAATAACTTTTATTTACACTAGGGTAATTCTAATTAGTAATTACTAATTACTGCACAGGTTTATGTTATACTAATAGCAATAGACCCCGCTAAAAAACCCACAAAAGTACAAATACAATATCAGGTCGGATAACATAAGAATTCCTTTCTACTAGGGAATGTTGCCATTTTTAATAACAGATAGGCGTGATTGAGATTGAATGTTTCACACTCATTTTTTTTTATCAGAAATACTAGTGTGAAATCTTTGATTCTCATCGATTGTGACAAACAGAGGTGATATGGTGGTCTGCGTAGGTGGTGTAAATATAATACTAGGAAAACGCTCAGTTGGACGCGTTGTTGAGCGAGCACCGGTACGTGCAACATGACCCGAGTACGACATTCCCATAAAGCCCACCACACAGTGTAGGCCTAACTGGATATTGACATTGTACAGTATATACTATTCCAACATCTTTGCCTTGTACTAATTCACGTCATGCCTTCTAAAGTGTATCTTTGTATCTTCACTGCCTCCTTCATTTTTTACATCATTTTTCGAAATATGATTACCAATAAGTCTTTAAGGTCTTGACCGATTAGCTGAAAATTTGGAAAATAGGAGAGAATGTTGTACTTATTGACCCTGCAAAATTTCATAACGATCGGTACATTTTATTTTTTTATTTTATTTTTTATTTTTTATAACCAACGATCGGATTTTGTTCAAAAACTATACAGCAACCCGCCTAGGTGGTATGTACATGTGTGCAAAATTTCAGGTAGATCGGAGAAACGGTGCGACCTGTACCGAAGCAGTAACAGAAAAAAAAAAAAAAACAACAGACATTCGAGCCATAAGAGTCAAGTGGAGACGCTCGCTCAATTACGAGTTTTAGTCAAGTTTCTCATTTAAAACATGCAACTCGATAATATATTAATTATCAAATGATAATGTCTATTAGTATTTTAGTATTATAGTATAATAAATTAATAATATAGTTGAATTAATTAGGTAGTATAGTTAACACTACTTTTTACAGAAGAATATCTGACTGAAAAGCTCCAAGCAAAATCAATTTTAAGGTAGGTAAAATTCTTAATTTAAATCTTCACTAGTAGGAGCAAATTATACAACAAAGGTCTAATGCAATAAATATTATAATATTTTTTCCAAATAATATTAATGTAACTTTCTGAATTTGAAATAGGCTAGGCCTACATATTTTAAATATGCAAATGCTTAGCTTTTACTTTGAGCGTGAATGATAAGAAAACAAATTGTGTATTCAGAACGTTACACGCACGCATATTATCTACCTTATCATACCAGGACAACGACGATAGTAGCTGTTTGTTACCTTGTTCAGCCATGCGTTAAATTTAAATTTGAGGTTTTTCATACATTGAACTCTAGCAAGCTTAAACACGCATTACAGAAACAGTAACGAAGCTAGTTATGTCAGTCAAAGTTAAATGTGGTATGTGGACAGCTGAAAACTCTTTAAGGCCTACACAAGAACAATAATTCAAGGTACTAGTTAAAACATATTAATATCAGTGTCTACTGTAATTGAATTAATAAATAAAATGCCAGAAGACGTTGCAGAGTTGTTCAGAAATAGTGGATTCGTGTCCAAGATAATTGAGCTTATTCTCTGCTGTGTGAATTCATATTTTGTCACGGCAGCAAACTATTTGGGCTCTCCGCCTGGAACGTCAACACTAAGCGTAATCTCTGCCCCGGCTCACATCATTATAATCGGAGTGCTGCTGATCGTGTATATTATCGGTTGCCCAGCCAAGGAATACGAGGTAACCTTCTTAAGTATTGGAGGTGCGTTGAACATAGCCACGGGTATATTGTGCAGCATCGGATACTCGAACTACATGAATCTTCTAACGGGGGATTACGGAAGCCACTTCGGGACACCTGCACTGTCAGGCGAGTCGTCTGAATCACCCGAACTGTTGATTTTGGCAATTATATCATTAATTGCTGGTATTGTCTTGCTGGTGGATGCTGTTCTGTGTTGTATCAAGAAATAACCAAAAATGTTGCTTTGCCACTATCCACATGAGACTTGACAGTTCACACCATACAATACCACTTATTCAGGCTAGACAAAAGGAAGTGACAGATAAGACTGTTTTAATATATTACTATTTTGGGAACCTAATAGTCATAAATATACTATGTACATAGTGATAAATTGTATTAACAAAATGAACAATTTACAGTTTGAGGGAACATGTTTGATTGCATAAATGTAAATTTATAAATAATGTGGAAAAAAGTTATGTTTTTGAAGGATGGGCCAAGATAACAATTTCATTTATCGACATTCGATGTCTGCAAATATTTTGATTAATGATTAAATTATTTTTGCAAATGCAACAGAATACAAAACATGGCAATTGGCAATGCAGACCTGCACTTGTGTGTTGACATTGCTTGACGTTATTGTTGCACTTACCATAATGTGCTAGATTAAAAGCCACGCTTTTATCCGCATTTTATTGTTGTCACGCAACTCATTTGTAACAGTAATGTTTTTAATAAATGTTTTAAGTAACTATAATGCAATGTTTTGGTTAAAAATTTAAACAAATCAGCAAAGTTTACAAACCAGAAAAGAATGTCTGATAACAGTAGGCAGTCTAGCGCTTGCCTTGTGCATGGGGTTGTGATTAAGCCGTCTCACAGCCTTATTTATTTACACAACAAAATAATTTCATGCGTGAATGAAGGGGCAGACTGTGAATTCGTTGAACTGCACCGCTCTCAGCGCTTCTGTCATAAGGTCTCCCATATTGCAATGTTTCCGATCTGACACAATTATTTTTTACATTTTTAATAATAAACCTCAAACTTCCGACAACATGACCTCTGTTCACTTGGCACCGAAAAACAATGAGACCACTGTATGTAATCATCTTGACTCCTTTTCACTTGGGCAGTAACCAATCCTCAGTAAAATTCAGAAGTGTCGCATACGGCAGCGCAAACCACTACTACAATAATTATTACCACTGAAAATCAGTTATATAACCGAGTGGGTCGACTCTAAATAAAATGTATTTATTTTATTTTTATTTATAACAATAATGTATTTCGATACATTTAAATTTAATATTTTCTATGATAATTAAGCTACATTATCTCAACGTTAGCAATATGACAGAATGTGTCATTTATTAAAATTCATTTAAATTACTTGTGATACTGACCCTGTATCAAATAATTTATATTGCGAAATAGGTTGTAAAAATACACTGAAGTTTTTTCAAAGTTATTTATCGGTAGATAATCGCCCTTCTATAATCGATACCCATATTTGATATCGATGCTTGTCCCTACTAAATTGGTTCTGGCAGACCTATCAATCAATTCATCAATTAATCCATTATCTATCAATCAAATCAATTAATTAATAAAACTAAAAGTAATTTAATTTATCATAATTTACTAAATATAAGTATACAATCAGCATTAATTTTATTATTATTTGTATCCATAAACTGATACCCCTGTCCTATCTATCCCTCTATTTTACATTTTCTATCTTCTTCAATCATGGTTTTGATCTTTCCAAAACACAAGTATAAATTAATTTGTAATATAAGAATCAAGAGATTTTTAAATAACATATGATTTTACATTTACTTTTGAAATAATATCATTTTTAGGATACATGATACATGGCTTTATATAACTAGTACTTTGGAAAAATGAAAAGCAAATAATAAAAGAGAAATAAAATAATTCAAATTAAAAATAGCTTCTGGTGGCAAAATATGTACAGGAAAACGATTGGTGAAAGCAAATTTTACTATGCCGAGAAATGATGATGTGCTTGCTTAATGAACATAATTTATATTGTGCTGTCAATCGATTGGCGAAGTCAGGCCAACTGACTCAACTAAATATCTATCTAATAAATAAAGTGATACCAAATAGTGCCATGCTCTTGCAATGCAGGTATTGCTATGGTCTACTTTGCAATCAATAGTTAAATCGCAAGGAAAATTAAGTCAAAATTTTGATTCATTTCAGGGTACGACAGAATTACACAATTCCCTTCTGTTGGGTGATGGCTGAAGCCAATATGTACGAACACCAACACCACTGTAGCCCATGCCATTACATGCGTGCACCTCCACACTACGTTCATTCTTTGTTTTAGGCTGATTCAATAGTGACAAGACGCCGTATTTGGCTCAGTTCTTTCGGCAGCAGTGAGGAACACATCTCCCTAATAACCTTATGACCTTGCTACCTCGCACCTCCCCTTTTATCTACCGATCACTCGCAGTCGCAGTACACACTGTAAGCTCAATCACATGCATTCAATGTAGGGATGATAATATGGAGGAATCGATTCCAAACTGTAAGAATCAATTCGTTACTCAATAGTTTGAATGGTCGTGCACAACGGCAGGTGGTACGGTCGACAGAAGACAACGCAACGTTGTGCAATTCATCGTTCCGTGACGTGCGGCGAGCGGGGAACGTCATCACGGGCTCCGCGGAAATAGCTAGCCGAAATAACAGAGTGAAAATTTTTGGGAGAATCAATTCCAAATCGATTCTTAGGCTACAATGATCGATTCCATTTTTTCGGACAAGATGTCATCCATTATTCAAGCCAACTTAAACTTCATCATTGGATGTTGGTAGATCTATAGGCCTAATAACAGTTGGCAAGACAAGGATAAGATTGCCTGAATTCACATTTAAAACAAAGCTGCTATGTAACAGAAATTATTCATCAAAAGTTGTTTTTACTATTGAATTATATCAATTAATAATTCAATTCAATATTGACATCATTAAAACCTTTCAACATCAATTAATAGGCTATTTTTTAATTTTAAAAAAATTTAAAAAAACACAGAAAAACTTACTACACTACACTGATTTTAAGTCATGTCATGATTCAAATGGGCCATCATTTCAATTGCACAAAATAGGAGTAGTACAGGCGGTCTCAGTTAAGGTGGCGCTCGCCGAGGGATCGCAGCACTGTCGCCCACGCACCATGGCCACAGGATCGGCAAAATGTAAATAAAATAAAATAACGGTCTCTAAAACTGCTTTTGAAGAAAAACACAATTATTTTCAAGCCAAGCCTTGACCAATATCCTAAAAACATAGTAATTATTTGAAGTCGTACAAATAAAATTATGACATTTTGATGCTCCTAAACATTGACATTATATCTGGCGAGGTTGGCATCATAAGAGAGGGAACTTTGGGAACACGATTGTACCAACAAGGCAAAACAAAGCTTTCGTAATAGTGATTTCTTAAAATCATTATTGAGCAAGCGTAGCGAGCGTTTCCTCTTGACTCTTATGGCTCGAATGTCTGTTTTTTTTTTGTTTTTTTTCCTGTTACTGTTTCGATACAGGTTGCATCGTTTCTCTGATTGACCTGAAATTTTGCACCCATGTACATATCACCTATGCGGGTTGCTGTATAGTTTTTGAACAAAATCCGATTGTTGGTTATAAAAAAAAATAAAAAGAATAATAAAAAATAAAAATAAATGTTCAATCGTTATGAAATTTTGCAGGGTCAATAAGTACAACATTCTCTCCTATTTTACAAATTTTCAGCTAAATCGGTCAAGACCTTAAAGACTTAGTGGTATGTAACATTATGGGAATGTCGTACTTGGGTCGTGTTACACGTACCGGTGCTCGCTCAACAACGCGATGGGACTTTAGCGTTTTCCTAGTTTTGCTAAAATACTGTGGGATTAACTATGTACTTTATTCACAGCTTATAAAATGTTGACTTATGTGATAACATGACCAAATACGGTAGGCCCTATCTAACGTCAGTTCTGTGTAAACTATCAACGATGGCGTGCATGCTCTTGCTTGACGAGTGCCAGGTTATATGATAACCGCCGATAATGACCGACCGATCAATTAAATTTATAAGTAGAACGGGCCAACTATGACACTACATAAGGTGACTAGACATACCGGTTTGACCGGTACAGTACCGTTTTCAGAACATTTGTACCGGTGTCCCGAAAGACTCATTAAAATGGTGTATTTGTACCGGTTTGCAATTTTGTGGAGAAAGTGTCCCGGTATTTTGTTATCTATACCGTGTATGAAAGGATAATGTTTTACTTTAAAAATACGCTTCTTTAATAAATGCTAATAGTAATAACACTGAAACAGTTCTTCCACTTCCAAGAAGATTCATTTACTCTAGGGGTGTGCGAGTATTATTAATGATTTTGGTGGAGGTGCCGGGTCGCGCGCGAGTGTGAAAACGTAAAAATCGTTATCTATTTTTGTAGCTACCTTACCAACCCTGATAGTAACCCCAGTCTTTTGATACAAATCTGTATTCTTTCTGGAAGTTCTGAACTTTCTTTAACACAAATAATAAAAATATGTCAGTAATGTTTGTATCGACATTTTCATGTAATAATATCACTTACTGAATGATGTCACAGCCTTGCCCTAATAACATTCGTGCTTGATCATTAAAATGATCTAGAGAGAGAACATTTTAAAATCAATTAGGTGTTACTCTGTCTTTACTTTTGGAGCCTGCATATAGACTAACATCAATAAATTAAATTAATATTGTACAAATAATAAATAATAGTCAAAAGGTAATAGTGAAATAATAATAAAAAAAGTACCCAGACTCGAATTGGACTCTCAACTCGAGTTATTTTAAGTACTCGGACTCAAACTCAAAAATCAGGACTCGCACACCACTAATTTTCTCAGTCATTATTTGCATTGATTTTGTTTATAGATAATGGAAAATCTAAATGTTCTAATCATCATACAACTGAACTACGTTTTTGAATAATTACATACATTAATTATTTTGTTGTAATTTTCAATTATCTTTATTCTTATTGATTAGGCCTTAATTAGTATGATGCCCTCATCAATACATTATCTGCTGAATGTTTGTACTATTTTATTTTATACTATCATTTTTGAACCACTAGATAAAGATTTTATGACTACATAAATGTACACATTACACCCATATTTAATTGATTTTTTTATGCCAGAAAGATGTTTTCTGGTCATTTGACGCAAATATATCTTTAAAAAATCCCTTCGGCGGCTGGGAGCTCTGCCCCAGACCCCAAAATGGTCCGTAGGGTAAATATGCTTACACTAATTATTTGTCCCAGTTTGTAACTTTCAAAATATGGTCACCTTAACATAACACAGCCTTTGATGTGTTCACCGAGTGACTAAGAACAGTATTACTTTGCTTGACTACGTAAATTAATATAATTGCTGAACTGAGTTTTCTTAATTTGACAGAGATATGGGGGAAAATTTAACTTGTGTCAAATTTTTATTCTGACATCATGTTGCAAATGTTAAGTCGAACGGCGGCAATAAGTACGACAATTGACAAATATTGCTTATCAGCACAATAAGCTAAGTTTATCTCAAAAATATTTAAATTAGTTACAAAGCATAATGGTGGGTTCACAAGTCAACCTAACGACATCAATATCACGTCGTCAATGCCGTTGTTGGCCACTAGGTGTTCACATGCGATGAGCGACGTAACGGATTTTAAAACTACAATTATTTCATATTCAGACATTTTCAAGTGTACACAAGTGCACAGAACAATAAACAGACTCACTGGAATGCCAACAGGTAGCTCCATTCTTTAATTTTCGTAAATATTTATATCATTTTAGGCTTGTATGCACAACTTCCGGCGCGGAAAATAGGAATTGGTTCTATTTTTGAAGACCTCGGAAGGGGGAGGGCCCGTCCCGTCAGCTGTCACCTGATTGGTTGATGGGTAGCTAGCTCTCTTCCAACGTCGTTACGTTGGCATGTGAACCAACCATGTATCATAAGTCCATAACCTGAAGCAGTCCAAGCCATGCTAAGTATAAATTGTGTCTGTGCTGTGCAGTGTGATCACCAGCCAAACCAAATATCCACAACAATGTTCATAAAGCTGAAGTGGACTGATGAAAGTGTAGTTAGATTGACAATGCTGTCTCACTCAGAGAGTTCACGCCTAGTTGTAGACTATTAATATTATACCAAAATAAACATGTTGGCCTAACGATAGCAGGATTCCAAGAAGTTGCACATTCCTTTCTCTAAAATACAATTGATTGATTGAGAAGTATAGCATACAGTAATATAATATGTAGCCTAGTGCAATATTATACAAAACTGGTGCAAAAACGAAAGATTTACACGTATCTGTACGACAACACTTCAAAGTAGAACAACTCTAGCTGTTACAGTTAGTTCATTTTTGGAGCATTTCAATTCAACTATAGCCTCTTGAAAGTAAAATAAGAATACAATGCTAAATTAATTCTCAATAAGTATGGGAATACTAGTACATTGATTTTTGGTAAAAGTAGCATTTTGTGGCGTTTTCAAAATATATAAATGTATGTTCATCGATTTTGCACCAAAAACCTAAGACAAGTTTACGTAGCATACCTCTTATTACAAGAAAAAAATATATAATCTCCCTCTAGCATAAAAGCTCTCTTTTAAGTTTTTGACCAACTTGCAATTGGCTAAGTCAGTGGTTCCAAATCTTTTTTGGCCCCCCCCCCCCCCCCCCTTGGATCAGTTCCTTGTTCTTGCACCCCATGTTGCTTTAAATTTGAAAATGTTCATGTTATTTAGGAATATTACTTTGGTATATTCCGTGGACATACCTGTGCGCTACTTGGTACGCACATGCAATGATTTTATTCACCTTACAAAACTGTGTTTATAGTAATTTGAATGCAGATCAATCAATAACAATACCACTACCAGCACCCACCATACAACACTATTGTCCAACGTTTTGCCATAGTTCAAGCAAGGCGAAGAAAATAAGAAATATAAAACAATAACATCCATTAAACATGAAAGATTTTTGGCAGGTTAGCAATCCAGTAAGCAAACATGCTTTGATCACATTATGATTATGACATGCATCTCAATCTCATACATACCCTTCCATTCTTCTGACAAGGAAGGCAAGAAAGAATTCAACCCACATAAAAAGTACACACGTTTAAATTATATTTTAAAGGCTGTTAATTAAAAGAACAAAACTTACAGGCATTCCCATTCTGTATCAGGCATTCCAGCACAAAACATATTATACTAGGTAAAGTACGTTTGCTCATTGGTCAAAATACGGATGGGGGGGGGGGGGGTATAAAGATATCACGTTATTGGTGAGCAACAACCAACATGAAAGGGAGGATTTGGGGATAAATGCACAAAACCTACGTACCGGTATTTTGTTTTGAGGACAATTGAGGGGCTGCAAACATAAACCGCATAACTGACAAAAAAATCTATCTGAGATACGAGCAGTTGCGGCGGCGGCAACATCGGCCGGTAAAGCTAGAAGCCACGCGTAAACTACTGCAAGCTAATACTTACATATTCGTACAGTGTGGCGCTATCTGCGAGCAAATTGGTGAACTCGAAGTGTATTATGAGTTCAAATAGAACAGCGGAACCACGGCTGGCCGTGCGCGCATAAACCGGGTAACGCGCGTTAAGACGGTTTATGCTCGCGGCCCCTCAATTTGGGGGTAAATTCTTACTTCAGGAGATCATGCTTTCCACCGTGCACGAATGGATTATCTGTTATGTAGTTACATCATTACGCAAGCACACTCAGAATAATGAAGGCCTACTCCAATATTGCATGAATAGGCCTAGATATTGGAGCAAGACATAGACACGACATTTGGCCATGATTTAGTAGGATAACAGAACAAATAACAATAAATATTGTGCTTGTTACTTGGGATGGGTTTATCTTTTTAAAGTGTATTCACCACTGACCACTAAATCGTCCTGAGGAATGCCGAGCGCAGACAAAAGGGAAATAGAAATCTGGAAGAAATTATATAAAACTCATCATTTAACTATATTAAAATAGGCCTACCTGTAGGGCATGTAGGTATCATAATATTTCACTGCACCTAATCCAAGTAAAGCAGGCCTGCATTAGAGGGTTCAATGGTTTGTTCAAGTTTCCTTGAATTCAAGGACAAAACATAATTAATCTGAAGGATGTATTGTTGTATTTTATTATCTTTACACATTTTGATATTAATGTTTTGTCCTTGAATTCAAGGAAACTTAACGAACCATTGAACCGTCTAATGCAAGCCTTTTCACGTACTCATGTACTATGGGGCAGATGCTCTTTCTGTCACTCTTACATTTATTTTTAATATTGTGTTCAAATGATGTACCAAATAAATGCAAATGCTAATATAAATAAATAAAAATAAAAGGCTACTATACAAAAAGCATTTAAAAAAACACATAATGTCCAAGCACAGTGTGCTTCAGAGGTGATATTTATTTGGTTGGTAGGTAGGTAAGTAGGCCTACCTTTACCATATCAATCTAAATATAGTACAAGCATACCTTTGCCACAGTAGGCCCCTAGACCCACCATGCCTACTCCATTTAAGGTAAGCTGTTTGCACCCTTCTCTTTATGTCATTCACATGATCCAGCCTTTTGGCATTCCTTTCAAACACATAACATTATGATTAGGTAGACTACCTTAGAGAATAAAGAACAAATAATAAGGTCCACCTGTATATTTCTATTGATAATTCTTTCAGTTCTAATAATGCACCTCTAATTATTGCTGCTTTCCAGACAAAGCTTCAAAAAGCTCCTGGATATATATTTTTTTATGAAGAATTAACCCTTTCTTAGGAATTACCAATGCAGTAGGCTTATTATGCCTACTGTAGTTATGTGATACAATTGGAACTATCAACACACAGGCGATTGCACATTTAAGGCATCTTCAGTAAATTATCTCGTGCACATAGGCCTATATTCAATTATAAAACAAAAGTAGAAACATCTTGCTTAATTAACAGAGCTGAGAGAATAGGCTACTACTTAAAGAAATAGGAATGCCAAATTCAACTGGCGCAATTTACCTGAGCGTGAAGTTTGTTAGGATTCTCCTGAAGGAAGTTGCCGACATAGCCGGGTGGCGTTGTTGTAGACGAGGCTGCTTGTGCGATCCGGACTTGAGTGGCCGAGATGTTGACGTCGGCGCCGGCCAATAGGAGCGCCTTCACGCACTCGGGCTTGTCGGCGAGACAGGCGACGTGGAGGGGGGTGTGCCCGTTTGCGTTGCGGTTGTTGAGGCATGAGGGACTAGACTCACTTAGTGCCTAAACAGAAAACATTGCTGAATTCAATTGAGAAAGTAGAACTTTACTCATTTCACCCAACTGTCAAAACTACCCATAGGCCTAACTGCAAGCATGAAGAAGTTAGGTACCGTACCAAGAGGTCCCAGAAAACTATAAATAGTCTACATACTAGGCAAAGACTACTTAGGATTTTGAGCAATTTAAATTTGTAAAAGTTTTTTTGTTTCCCAACTAAGGAAAACAAATATATATACCAGGAATAAATTTGTGAATAGGCCTATTGTTTACTTGAGCATTGAATCCTCCTGAAATTTCCACATAGTAGGCCTACAGGTATATTATTATTATTTTGTTGCTTGCGGTAGAAGGATTAAATTATATTTTTAAGGATTAGATTAGATAGGGTTTTCAGAATCATTAGCGTAAGATTAATGGATTCTTCAAATTGATTTGACGAGTATGATGATTATTATTGTTGCTTAACGTCTCATAGTAATGCACTAAGGCTATTCGAGAGGAGTGACGATAGATGACGGACGATTACAAAAATGCATATCTTATGCGAGATTCGAACCCACCCCCCTTCAGACCAGCGCCTTTATGGTATGTGCCACCGCGGACGACAATTGATTTGAAAACTATTATGCATTCATCATATAGGCTAGGCCTACGGTATTAGAGTATGCCTACTTTTAGAGTAGGCCTGCTTACCATTAGAGTAGGCCTACCTTTGACATTAAGGATGATAAAGAATGTTTTGGATCTTGATACATTACGCTCCAACAATTACTGTATAAATGATTAGAAATCAATCAATATTTAACCCTATTTACAACTTTGAAGTTGGGTAGGGATACTTAAATTAATAGCCTACAGTAGGTAATTTACGTGTCTTAGTTTAGACTACTCCAGATTCAATCAATTGTTCCTCATCTCCTGAGTGGATGTTTTATGCTCCGCAAACTGAAATTAATTGTTAACCCTCCCCATATTTTTGATGGTAAATCATGCGTTTACTCATTCTCTTCTTTCCAATGGCATTATGTTTTGGGGTACATCACCTCACGCTTAACGCATTTTTATTATTCAAAAACGTGCTGTTAGGATAATTGCTGGAATATCCAGAAGGCAATCATGCAAATTTCACAAACACATTTCACAAATTTACGTATCCTCACACTCTAACATGTACGCTAATTATGCTATGCATATGTCAGTGGACTGAAAATAAATGGAAAATAAATGTTGATTAAATGGATCTCGTCTAATGGTGAGTAGCGTGCTACACAATAATAATCAGTCAAAACTATACAAAACGAATCAAATGTAGCACATAGGCCTATTGATTAATTGGTAGAGTAATGCATGCTAAAAGATCTCTTCCTGCATTATATGTATCAATTTATTCTGCATGCAGGTTGTAAAACCAGCAGAGCAGACCTACTTTACCAGCAATGATCCCACTCATTTATACTCTTTTTTTTCATTTTTCCGTGAATAAATTTATATTTAGTCGTACAAATCGGATGCAGTTGAAGTTAAGGCATCCATACCCTGGACTTTATAACCAACAACAGAAAAGCCCCTCAAATTGTTGCTGCAATTGAAAGAAAGATATAGTTACCGAGATTATTTCCTTGGTAGTGAAAGCAGCAAAGTGAAACACTGTGTTGGCTTCATTGTCCATTTGCTCAAGAGACGCTTTGACTACAATTAGCATCTGAACGGTTCGTAGATTGTTTGATTTAATCGCTATATGAATGGGAGTCAGTCCCGTGACATCAGGTGTGTTCAGAAATCTGTGAACACAAAAGAACATTTAGTGTACCAGTACTAATTATGATTAGGTACCTACACATAGTTCATTAGGATATTACCCACAAAATTGTTTTATTCCAAAGAAACTTAAGACTATTGCACACGCTTGGGTCAACCACTTTGGATGTAGCCCTACAAAAATATAACTGCTAACTGGATTGTGCTTTGCACAAAAGTAATATATAGGCCTATTTTATTTTAGTTAATGTTATTAAATATGGTTCTATCCGAGTACATTTTTTAATGTCTGCTTTGTAATTTTAAAACTAACCTTAAACATAGCACAATAAGCACAATAAATAAACTTTATGTGGGCTAGGTCGGTAATTAAAGTTAAACATGGTTAGGTCGGAGACTGATCCTTATACGGCAATAACCTGGACTATGGGAGATAGAGAGGAAGCCATATACCAGCAGCAGAGATGAGATTCCTGAGCAGCACAGTGGGCAAGACAAGAAGAGACAATCATAAACACGGACATTGAAGAAATGTTAATGCAGTAAAGTTAATTGACAGGGGATGAAAAGGACACGGTCTCTACACTCACTGCTAGGAAGGTCACGTGGACAGAAAACGTTTTGATTATGTAGTTTATTTGTTTAGTATTTGTGTTTATATCTTTCGCGGCACGCCTACTCCATTTAAGGTAAGCTGTTGGCATCCTATCTTTTATGTCATTCACATACATGATCCACACTTTTGGCATTCCTTTCAAACAAATAATTTCATAAGTTTGGTGATAAGCAATGTAGGCCCTATAAATAGACATTTAACATTGTAAAAAAAGTTGGCCAAAGCTCATTCATAATATGAGGCCTATTGTGTTAACATGTGAATCACAATACGCTACCAAGATAAGAACCCCGGGAACCAATTTTAAAACCAAACAAATAGGCTAAGTAAACTGTGAATTCAAATTATTTGTCAATGTTTTCGGCTCTTGTGCGCAGAGAGGATTGAGGTATTGGATTGATTTTATATAGCTTCTTGACGCTGACCCTGGCCCCTGCCCGGCCGGAAGATGACGAAATGTTACCCCCAGAATAGGATAAGATAATCCCTTGTGCTCTCTGGAGGTTGGGCAGAGGGTAAGGAGCAAGCACAGAGTATAAAAAAGTGTGTGTGACCCAGCTGTCGAGCACCCAACACTCGTAGATAATAAAAGTTAGTCCAGACTCCAGAGGGGAAAGAATACACAACACTGCGCTAGACATGTCCAAGGATTAAGATTTAGGAGGGTACTTCCCAGCAGGAGTTGAGCACAAAACATAGCTCGCGGAACAAGGTCCAATTGCCAAACGACTAGAGCTAGAAGACTCAAGTAAATTCTGTATATCCTATGCTATTAAATTTTCAGTAAGGCCTACTTTTGAATCTGTTTTCATGCAGATTTTTACAAAAGTTCATTTTGACCATATTTAACACATGTTTTTTTTTTTTTTTAATTAGGCCTAATTGTTCATAAATCAACCTCTTAAGAGCGTGCAAGCATTATATCTATCTTAATACAGAACCTTGAATCGATCTTCAGTCATATCTTTTTTTTAATAGTATGTTGTTGTTGTTTTTAGACTAATAACATGGGCAAAAATAAAACAAACTTGCAGGGGAAGTGCCTTCTGAAGCTATCAATGCAGCCTAATTCACTTGGGAGGCCCCAAGTAGCCTACAGATGTTAATAAAACACTAGTCATAAGCCCTACACTTTGAAATCAGTAGAACGGCTAACTTGAGCTCCTGTAAGTAGCAGATTCCTTGTGGAGTCTTTAGCTTTTTAACTTGATTCAAATAGGGCCTTTAGGCTACAGTTAAAAAGAAAGTCTCAGGACGAACGCAGTGCACACATTACCTCTGCACGACGGAATCCATAAAACAATCGTAGAGAGCAAACGATGCGCACAGGTGAGCCAGTGTCCATGACGGGTGCTCTTCCAAGGCATCACAGACCTTTTGAATCCCAGCTATGCTGCTGATTTCACGACAGATTTTCACTAGATGGGGTATTTTGTCTTTGAGCACAGCAAATTTCGTTTCTGCCTCGTGATGATTGGGTGATCGGTACAAGCTGGAAAATTAATGAATTAGGTACGCCCTACCCTAACTTAATAAAGATTAATTAATCTACAAAGGGCCTAGACCGAGAGTGCAATTTGGCCTCCACCTAACACAAAATTGTCTTCAATGACCAAAGAATTGAGCCCACATGTAATAAAGTTTAGTTAAGAGAATAATAACACTAAATTTCTAATAGGCCTAGTCAGGTTCAGCCTTGGCTAGATATTCTATTCGGACACTTCTTCGGTTCAAGGGCCCCAAAACAACCTTTGCTGGGAAAAGCCTAGGTTAGGGGGTTGGGGGGGGGGGGGGACGCGAAGCGCCATGGTGAGGTTTGTACATCAGTTTATAGCAACGTTACCAGGTACGTGATTCTAAAAAGCATGAAATAAGCATGATACCCAAGTTGGGCCCCTGAACTGAAGAAGTAGGTAGGTACCGTACCGATATTCGGCACAATTAATACGGTAGTGCCCTACAATTTATTTATTTATTTGGCTACTCTGTGATTTGGAAGTGGTCATCAGTCTTGGGGAGAAACGCGTTCCCGGGAACCCGTTCCTTTTTCAGGAACTTTTGTGGGAACGCGTTCCTTTTTTTAGATCAGGAACTTGTAACGTCAAAGTTACTATTTCGTGGAAACTTAGAACGAATTTAACGTTCCTTTATTTATAAGTTCCTTTCGCCGTCGTAATCCCGTCGAATTCCAGTACCTGATTCGTAAACTGCAGTATGAAAAATATCAATGTGACATCTTGTGTTTTCGGAAATGACGCCACCCTCGTCAGATAGTCTGGGACTCACTTCAATAAATGAGGGGCTCAGAAGCAAAGTGGACCAACCCACACTTTTTTTTTAATGGAGTTAGGTGCATTTCTGTATAACTCACATTCAAAATATTAAGTGGTAAAACGGACCAACCTCTCACCGTCACCATTAACACGTATCTACAAAGAAAACTGTTGGACCAACCTAAAATCATGAAAAAGTTTCAGAGGCAAAGTGGACCAAGCCACCAAATGTTTGTTATTGTCTGCTGCATCTTCGTATATTTTACCAGGTGAGTTTGTAATGATATAATCGTTGTTTGTTAACATTAATAATGATTTTATGCATGTAGCACATTACAGTCAGAAAATGATTTGGACCAAGCCACTAGATAAATTTAAAATAACATAATTGTTGAGAGGCAAAATGGACCAACCACTTTGATAAGGTATTTTCTATTGACGAATTGTTGAGAGGCAAAAGACCAACCACTTTGATAAGGTATTTTCTAATGAAGTTATGAATCTTTAATAAATTTCAAGATGTGATAGTAAGTTAATATGTTAGGAAAGTAATAGACTGCATTCCAAACCTAACAGTTTAAGTTGCATTTTATAAATTGCTCCCAACTTTAACTCAAATTATCTCAGGAAGAGAATTGTGTGGGTTGGTCCACTTTGCTTCTGAGCCCCTCAAATAAGAGTAATGATGAATTAACTCATTTCACATTTATTTTTGTTTTAACTTTAAGTCAGTGATGGTATAAAGAACGTGAAAGGAACTAAGTTCCTTTTGAGGAACAAGGAATGTTTCAGTTCCTTTTTTATTGAAAAGGAACGAGGAGCATCTTAGTTCCTTTTTAGGCAGAAGTAACTTATCTTTTCAAAGTTCTTTTTTCGGGGGAACGTGCCCAAGATTGGTGGTCATCAAACATTTACATGTGTCAGCTAAAAAAACATTTAATAAGAACTACAATATCTTTGAAGCTGGTGGTAGGCCTAGAAAGTGTTTTGGTAAAATTTGGCCATGATACGGATTGTTCGATCATAACCCCCAGGCCTAGCTAGCCTAGCTAGAAATAGGCATAGGCCTAGGCCTACACGTAGGCCCGGCCTAACTTTATGTTTTTGGTCCCTAGCGCCAATAGGCCTGGGGCTAGGGGTAGGCCTAGCCTAGTCCCGCGTTACCGGGTAGCAACCCGGAACCAAAAAACACTTACCTATAAGCCTGATTTAATGTTTCTGGTAAAGGTCTGTGCAGAATAATTTCATACTTTTCTTTATTTGACACGCCAGGCCCATAAAGAACAATAGCGTCCTCACGACAGTGGATTATTCGATCACTGAAATTGTCTACCCTAACCTCGATAACTTTAAGTGGATTTGTTTCCGCAGGTGTAAGCATATTTTTGAAAACAAATCCCGACGTTAAATTCTGTAGCCAAGACATCTTTGAAGATAGGTCTGCGAAGAATGTAGAAAAGGTCTAGGAAGTATCGGGCCTAGGCCAAGGCTAAACCCCTATTCTGAAAAATACAAAGTTCATTTGTTAGTCAAGTCTTTAAATAGGAATATGACAAAGGTGAAGGGGTACGTTTTTCACTTATTAAAACCATTTTAAAACTGCACCGCAAAGCAAACAATCAGGTAGCTTACCGATTTATAGGCTGTAGTAATGTATCAGGAAATTATGTATTAAAATAACATGATGCGTAAATTTAAAGTAAATGTCAGGGCTGTGTCTACAATTTCACCTTGAATCGGTTGAATCTAGGAAACTGACAAGTGACAACCGATCAGCTGTCTCAAAGTTAAAAGATTTAGCTCACCGCCAACCTGATTGTGGCTCATCTTTGGTGCACTGCCTTCGTGGCATCGTTTAAAAACCCCGCGAAAACGGAACACTACAAAATATTGTATTTAAATAAATAAATAAAATAAATTGTATTTAGAGTCTACCCACTCTGTTATATAACTGATTTTCAGTGGGGGACTTTAAATCAAAGCGACCAAGCCAACCCTGTAGGCCCCGACGCAATCGACGAGTGAGCGATAACCAACCAAAGATCGATATTTTTAATAGGAAATATAGCAATGGTATGGACAGTGCGAACACCTGCGGATCAACGCCAGAATCAACAAGGCCGATTTAGTACAACTCTGAATTTATTATGTGCTTCGTTGCTAGAACGGTTCCAAAGTCACCGTTTACAAACTCCTAAGACAAGAACTGATGGACTTAAGGTCTTGTTGTTGTTGTTGGTCTTGTTATTAGCGTATCTGCTTCCAATGAAGAAGGTTCAGTGTTCGATTCCCGCTAAAGTCAGTGGTTTTTTTACATCTTATTTGGACTTAAGTCCATCAGTTTTTGTCTTAGGAGTTTGTAAACGGTGACTTTGGAGCCGTCCTAGCAACGAAGCACATAGTAAATTCAGAGTTGTTCTGAATCGGCCTTGTTGATTCTGGCGTTGATCCGCGGGTGTTCGCACTGTCCATACCACTGATTGCTATATTTCCTATTAAAAATATCAATCTTTGGTTGGTTATCGCTCACTCGTCGATTGCGTCAGGGCCTACAGGTTTGGCTTGGTTCCTTGGCTTGGTGGTTTGGGTGGTGGAGTGTATAGACTTGAAATATTTTTTTTTAAATTTTTTTTATTTAAGTCCAAATCAGCAGTTAAAAAACTTCTGACTTTTGTGGGAATCGAACCCTGGACCTTCTACATTGGAAGCAGATACGCTAATCACAAGACCCTATTTTATTTATTTATTTATCTAGAATAGAATAGAATAGAATATTTTATTTTTCTTCTCTACAAACATACATTTAACTTTTAAGTACAGGAGTATAATTTACTTTACTAAAATAATCATTACAATTAAAATGGTATGCATAAAATAGTAAAGAAGAGCTCGCCTAAGCTAGACTTGTGTGCGAGCATAATACAGAAAATGTTATATAAATTACTATTATGGTCAAGATGGACGGAAATTTATGTTGAGTTGTATATATAGGTCTACATGGTACATAAATAATTAAACAGATTTAAGTCTAGTTAAGTAGTGATTAAATAATAATTAAAATAATGAGTTTATATAAATAATAAAATCAATTTATAGTGCCTACCTTATGCCTATTTGTTCGGTCAAGTACGGTATACAATACTATTTTGAAAAGGCATCTGCATAAGTAGGTCTTCTAGCGTACAGTCTATTGTTGTAATGCTATGATTCTATGAAGTAGCTAATCCTAAATAAGTTTACAGGGGAAATAATTACTATAGTTGGTATAATTTTAAAATTTAATACTAGTACAATTTTAATTTTATAATTTTATAAGCACTAACAAGAATATAAAATTAATAATGTATCTTCAATTACCACAATTTGAAAATTTCATTTGTTTTTCTCTAACCCATTTGGAGGATCCAGTCTTTCACTTCTCTTTTATATTTGAAACATTTTAGTTTCAGTCTTTATATGAGTAGGTAATTTGTTAAATATGCTGGGCCCAAGAAATTGTGCATGGTGTTGCCCAATTGCTTTGTTCATGCGGATGATGTCAATGTTGCCACGAGCAGTTTTCCTAGTCACTGGCATGTTCATAGTATTATTTTTAGTTTTATAGAGGCCTAATGTTTTATTTGTGTATGTGTGAATTAAGATGCTATTTAAATAAAGTTGTCTAATATTCATAAGTTTTGTATTGCTAAAAAGACTAGTGGTGGGGTATCTTTTTGGTCTGTTGGTTATTAGTTTTATTATGTGCTTTTGGACTTTGTTTAGTGGTTCAAGATAACATTCTCTTACACCACCCCATCCTATTATTCCATATTGTAATCTAGATTGAACAAGCGCGGTGTATACTGTCTTTAAATTGTTAATATCAAGTATTTGTTTTAGCCTATAGAATTTGTATAGTATGTATCTTAATTTTTTAATATTTTCTTTGATATGCGGTTCCCAATTCAATTTCTCATCCATGGTAATACCCAGATATTGCGTTACTTGCACTTTGTTTATGATACTACAGTGGGATGAGTTGTTGTCTACTTTAAGCGTGTCACTTTTGTCCAATTGAAGGTTACAGTGGCATGTAGATTTGTCATGGATTATTAAGTTTCCTAAATTTTCAGTTTGCTTTTCTCGTAGTTGAAAGGCAATAAATACCGTTTTAGAGAGGTTGAGAGTGAGTAGGTTGTCCTGTAGCCAATCATAAATAAGTCTTAATTCAGTTCCTGCATTATTTAAGGCCGACTGCCAGTCGTTACCATAAAATATTAATACTGTATCATCTGCATATGAGATTAACTTCCCTTTAATTTTAAGATTGCATAACTCATTCACGTAAACTAGGAAGAGAAGGGGACCAAGTACAGTGCCCTGAGGTACTCCACAGTTTATTGTTTTATAGGAACTTGTGACATCATTAATTGTAACACATTGTCTTCTGTTTTCCAAATAACTTTCCAAAAGTTTTAATGGATTGCCACGTATACCATACTTTTCCAACTTCCGCAGGAGGATCTGGTGGTCGACCGTATCGAAGGCCTTGGCAAGATCTAAAAATACAGCAAATGTTTTTTTCGATCTGTCAACAGCACTATATATTTGTTCAGTTAGTTTGTAAATTGCATCATCAGTACTCCGTTTATTTCGGAATCCATATTGATTTTCAGATAATACTTTATGTTTTTCAAAGAAATTCATCATTCTTAGTTTGAGTGATTTTTCTAAAAGTTTTGCTAAATTGCTGAGAATTGATATGGGTCTATAGTTTGAAGGGGAGGTCTTATCGCTTCCTTTGTGACATGGATATATTTTTGCTATCTTTAGGTAATCTGGAAATATTGACGTTTCAATACTCAGGTTAAAAATATATTCGAGAGGTTGTATTATGAATGCACTTACTTTTTTCAGTGTTTCAGTTCTTAGACCATCAATCCCTGGAGAGGTTGTGTTTTTAAGTTCATTTATATGATTTTTTATTTCGGTTGTGGTTATTGGTTCTAGAAATATTGATGATGATACTCTTTCCTCGTCTGATTTTGGTCTTTTAGTGTTATGAGTTGTAGGAGTAGTTGGTTTAGGCCTACTTAGTTTTTTCTTTTTTATATCTTCAGCTAGATTTTCCCCAATACTAGTAAAATAATTTACAAAGATTTCTGAAATCTGTTGTTTATCGTTATAGTCCCAGTTTAGAATCGAATATCCGTTTGCATTTTGTTGAGACAGATTTTTTATGATTGATTATTGTAGAGGGTCACTAGTAGATGAGAAATCGCGAGTATATATTTTTTCTATGTTGGGTTCTTGGAGCCAAATTTGGATTTTGGAATTTTCATACTTTTGGCGATAACTTCTCCAATATCGCGCGAATCGAAAAAATTTAAATTGCATTTCCATTTGATTGATCAATAGAAATAAGATAACAACGGTTAGATTAGGTTTATAGTTGAAATGTACAGTCACTGACAAAAGTTCTGATAACATGTGTTTATTTTACAATACACGACCTGTTCCTAATGTGGAAAAATGTTTGCGAATTATTCATTTGGAACTATAATTCATGAAATCTAATTACGTATCTTTTGAATGGACTAGCGTTTTTGTATCTTTAAAACTATGGAAAATAGGGGTGGTTTAGAAATCTCGTCGATTTTGAGCGTAGAGATTTTATGCTGCGAAATCTCAAATCTGTGTATCTTTTGAGAGGTTTGGTAGTATTCAAGAAGGCGGTGGAACTCTTTTAGCAAAGTAATTGTTGTAAAAAGACAGTTGAATGATGGATGGTAATGAATACGGGAGGAAAATGGATTTAAATGTGAAATAGGCCGAGCCTTAATTTGGTAAGATGACTATTAAATAATATATATTTTAAAAGGGACCACAGGACTTTCACTAGTTTAAAACTATGCGTTTTGACCTCACATGTGTTTAAAATTTTACATAAACTATCTCGCATCAGTCAAAAATACTTATTTTTGTAGCCATAGAGATTAAGTTTTTATTGTAGCTATATAGTCCGGGTCTATACGCAAATTTGAGGTCGAACCTTGGACAAATTGCAACAGAAGCGAATTTGGTATCATTGGATTCAGAAAACAAAACTTAATAATCCATAAAGAAACCCCTAAAATCCCCAAAGGGTGGGAGGGTCTAATCATCCCCTAAATGAAAGTGTAATAAAATTGAATTTTAAAAAATGAGTAAATGAAACTTAGTATCCATTGTATGCCATCAAAGCTTTTTCAAGGGTTTTTCGAAAAAAAAATATGACAATTTGTTCAAAATTAATTTTGTGTCCAGCAGAGGTCAATGAAGGTCAAATTTTAAATTTTTTCAATGTAATTTGGTAAACGTTTTTTTTATTGGCACAATAATGTTTTATGATTGTCTCATTGTTTTAAGTAATTAGTAAATAGACCACACTTGATACGGTAGGCCTTTAAGTCAATCATGGCAGAAAAAGGTTATTATTACAATCTGTAGGGCCATGAACCTACGAGTATGTAGTCAAAAATCTGTTTACTTACGTTAAGGCGCACTCAAATCATGTTACGTAATAATGTAATTCGCCGATAGAGGTTTCTCAAGTACTTCACATCAAGACTATATTTTGGGACTTACCTGGATCAAAACTTACACTTTAAAATCCTTACTGAAGATTTTATCCATGGATTTTCTTAAATATATTCGTTAAAATCACAGATTAAGCCCCTTAATATAGCCCTAAGATAAGTTGTTTCCACCAAATTTACACCCCATATAAGTAGTAGGCATTGAGGTTGTCTACGGGGAGATTTTATTTCGCAAAATCTAGTACCTAGGTGCCCGCTATAGGGTACTGTACACTCAGGTACCTCGTTAAAAAACAAGTTTTTTTTTGCGTTTTCGGTGTGTTTCCAAGCCTCCACAAAACGTGAAATGAACTTTAAATACGTCATAATCAGTCCTATTTAGGTACCTGGCAACCCATGCTTATTTTGGTTGGGGAGCGATCATTCCTACTGAGTTAAATATGGGATGAAAAATTTTCAAAAAACGTTTATTTAACTCCTTTGAATTAGGCACCTGGCAGAGGAATTAAAAAAGCGATTTTGATAATTTTTCATCCAATTTTTAACTCGGAAGGAATGATTGCACCCCAACCTAAATAAGCATGGGTTGTCAGGTACCTAAATAGGTCTGATTATGACGTATTCAAAGTTAATTTCACGTTTTGTTGAGGCTTGGAAACACACCGAAAACGCAAAAAAATTGTTTTTTTAACGAGGTACCTGAGTGTACAGTACCCTATAGCGGGCACCTAGGTACTAGATTTTGCGAAATAAAATCTCCCCGTAGACAACCTCAATGCCTACTACTTATGGGGTGTAAATTTGGTGGAAAAAACATATCTAAGGGCTATATTAAGGGGCTAAATCTGTGATTTAATGAATATATTTAAGAAATACATGAATAAAATCTTTAGTAAGGATTTTAAAGTGTGGGTTTTGCGTCCCAAAATATAGTCTTGATGTATAGTACTTGAGAAACCTCTATCGGCGAATTACATTGTTACGTAACATGATTTGAGTGCGCCTTAACGTAAGTTAACAGATTTTTGACTACATACTCGTAAGTTCATGGCCCTACAGATTGTAATAATAACCTTTTTCTGCCATGATTGACTTATACCGTATCAAGTGTGGCCATTTACTAATTATTTACAACAATGAGACAATCATAAAACATTATTGTGCCAATAAAAAAACGTTTACCAAATTACATTGAAAAAATATAAAATTTGACCTTCATTGACCTCTGCTGGACACAAAATTAATTTTGAACAATTGTTATATTTTTTTTTCGAAAAACCCTTGAAAAAGCTTTGATTACATACAATGGATACTAGGTTTCATAAACTCATTTTTTTAAATTCAATTTTATTACACTTTCATTTAGGGGATGATTAGACCCACCCACCCTTTGGGGATTTTAGGGGTTTCTTTATGGGTTATTAATTTTTTTCCCTGAATCCAATGATACCAAATTCGCTTCTATTGCAATTTGTCCAAGGTTCGACCTCAAATTTGCGTATAGACCCCGGACTATATAGCTACAATAAAAACTTAATCTCTATGGCTACAAAAATAAGTATTTTTGACTGATGCGAGATAGTTTATGTAAAATTTTAAACAAATGTGAGGTCAAAACGCATAGTTTTAAACTAGTGAAAGTCCTGTGGTCCCTTTTAAAATATATATTATTTAATAGTCATCTTACCAAATTAAGGCTCGGCCTATTTCACATTTAAATCCATTTTCCTCCCGTATTCATTACCATCCATCATTCAACTGTCTTTTTACAACAATTACTTTGCTAAAAGAGTTCCACCGCCTTCTTGAATACTACCAAACCTATCAAAGATACACAGATTTGAGATTTCGCAGCATAAAATCTCTACGCTCAAAATCGACGAGATTTCTAAACCACCCTATTTTCCATAGTTTTAAAGATACAAAAACGCTAGTCCATTCAAAAGATACGTAATTAAATTTCATGAATTATAGTTCCAAATGAATAATTCGCAAAAATTTTTCCACATTAGGAACAGGTCGTGTATTGTAAAATAAACACATGTTATCAGAACTTTTTGTCATGACTGTACATTTCAACTATAAACCTAATCTAACCGTTGTTATCTTATTTCTATTGATCAATCAAATGGGGAATGCAATTTAAATTTTTTCGATTCGCGCGATATTGGAGAAGTTATCGCCAAAAGTATGAAAATTCCAAAATCCAAATTTGGCTCCAAGAACCCAACATAGAAAAAATATATACTCGCGATTTCTCATCTACTAGTGACCCTCTACAATAATCAATCATAAAAAATCTGTCTCAACAAAATGCAAACGGATATTCGATTCTAAACTGGACTATTAGTTACTTTGTTTTCTAAGAGAGGGTCTTGCAGGTTGTTTACTTCAATTTTGTTTGCTTTTGGACAGTCGGTTGCTTCATTTATAGTTTCCCATAATTTACGACTGTCATGCTTTGCATCATTTATTTTATTTCTGTAATATGTTATTCTAGTGTTTTGTATAAGTGCATTAACTGTGTTTCCTATAAAGTTTAAATTGATTCTTTATATTAGTATCTGGTACTAGATTGTTTGTTTTGCAGTAGTTTTCATGCTTAATTAGTTTTAACCTCATTTTATCTCTTATTCTTAGTGCTTCAACAAGCATTGGAGTTATCCAGGGCTTTATGGGTTTGTTTTTTGATGTTATTTTTATTAATTTATGGGTGGTAGCCTCTTCAATATGTGTCTGAAGTATATTAGTAAATTCGCTCATGGACTTATTTACATCTTCTGTGTTATATACTTGGTTCCACGGTTCATTTATCAGTGCATTTGTTAGTACATTATAATCCAGTATATGTTTGATGTAATTTTTGTTTTTGTTAGTATTAGGGCTTTTGGACGTATGAGTTGTTTCCAGATTAATGATGTGGCATAGTGATCTGTAATCGAGGTTTTGAGGATTGTTGGTATAATTTTAGAGTCATCAAGTTGTGTTTTGAGAAAAATATGGTCAATACATGTTTTGGAATACTCTGTTACGCGAGTGTATTCATTAATATACGAGATATAGCCATGTTTTGGCAAGTATATTTAAATATGTTCCCACATTATGTTTGTTGAAGTTAGTGTCATTTAGGATGTATCTATGGATATCCTGTTTATTATATTTATATTCCTTCTTTAATCAATGTTTTTAATTAAATTAATAGGCCTTTCTTTAAATTATTACCTATTGAAAAAGTGTGATGCAACAAAAATTTGTCTCTTTTTTGTGCGTGGCTCGTTGGTCTTGCGGTTAGCGTCTCTGCTTAAAATGCAGAAGATCAAGAAGTTTTTTAACTTCTGATTTGGACTTAAGTCCATCAATTCTTGTCTTAGAAATTTATGAACGGTGACTTCGGAGCCGTCCTAGCAACGAGGCACATAATAAATTCAAATTTAAAAATTTAAATTTAAAATCAGTTATATGACTGAGTTGAGTAGATGCTCTAAATACGTACGAATTTATTTATTTAAACTCTTTTTTATGTACGTGGTCTAAAAGCCCAAAACTCTAGCAAATAAAATTGAAATGCGTTGAACATTGTGCTACATAATTATGTATGCGTAAAATAAAATTAACCTTCTCCCGATCAACATACTTTTAAGGCTTCCTAACAAAAAAACAAAAAAGAGCTAATTTTTGGGGGGGTCAGTGAAATTAATTGAAGTCTTTGCTTTGCTCATCCAAATATGGTGAAAACAGAAGTTTAGGCCTAACCTGAAAACATCACAAAGTTGACAATTTTTTTGTTTTTTTATTCCTATAATACACCGACAAAAGATAAGCGAGAACAGGAAACATCACTGCAAGACCTAACAAATCTCAAGATTTGTAAAACAGGAATAACTATTCTAATCCGAATCAGAATTTTCTTCTTCAATCATCTGTTGTGTCTTTTCTAAATCTGCCCTCAGTTCTTCATTGTTTGGTAGAAGTCTAACTGCAGCTTCGAGATCAGCGATTCCATGTTTTGCTAATCCGATTCGGCACAGCGCCGTACCCCTGCGTACGTGACATTTTGCTCTAGACTCGGCGTTTAAATTAATGCACGGAGTTAAAAGTTCGAGAGCTGTCGAAGAGTCTTCAATTGCTTTGTGAAGATTGCCCAATGCCATGTGAGCAGCCGATCGATTGGAATAAAGTGCAGGCATTTTGCTTCCGAGTTTGATGGCATGACTATAGGCACTGATTGCTCCGAGATAGTTTTTAACTTTGAAGAAAGAGCTGAAAGTAAAAAATATATCCGGTGCTTGTTACTTAAGTTGTTAGTAACAGTTTGCATAAACTGGTTCACATAATATCTGAAAAGAGTATAGTCAATATTTATGTATTGAGCTATAATTTTTAAACTAGGGAAACGCCAAAGTCGTTGTTAGACGAGTGAGTGAGCCATGTGTTGAGTACCCGGTAACATTCCTTTTCTTCCCCCTACCTTAGGCCTCCCTAGCCTATCATAGGCTACAGTGGAGCATTATGGCCTAAACTATGACCTAAACTCAAATACCCTATTATTTATACGAATATTATAATCTCACTTAAATGCAAATGTTCCCGCGTACTCAACACATGACTCTCTCACTCGTCTAACAACGACTTTGGCGTTTCCCTAGTCGAGTTGGCTAAAGCGCCCTTATAGCCGAAATGTGGGAGACGTGGTGTTCAATGGTCGGGAAAGATTTTGTAATTTCTGAATTGTATTTTTAAAATTATTTAACATGTTTTGAAATGCATATAACGCAGTGTAGTCCATCATCTGTGGCAATACTATTAGTCGTTCATCTCGAAGGCAAGAAGGCCTAAAATGGGCTCAACTTGGGGGCAAGGGCTAACCCATACAATTCGGTTCTACACATCACGGAGCATGTATTGTTGTATAACTGAAGAAAAATTTCACTGCTAACAATACGTCACGACGCTTCAAAGATGGCCGACGCTTCATTACTAACGCCGCACATTCACTTACTAAAACCAAAATAAATGGCAGAAAAATAATTGCAGACACCTGATTTTAATTGTATTCAATTCAGAAGAAAATTTGCAACAATACAAATGCAATTTACATAAAAATACAACAATGGAATAGTCTGTTATAGGTCGAAATAGACCTCGTGAACCCACTTTTTCCTAACTACGCCTTAATTTACGGGCATCTCAAGTGTACAATATCAATCCGATGATTTTGGAAAAAATCACTAATGTGTGTCAGCATATTGGCAACAAGATGGCTATAACAGAATTTGTATATAATGGGCTTTTCAAACTAAAATAGTTACAAAATTTAACATGTGCGTATAATGATTCTCATTAATATCCTGTGATTTGCACATGATGGTGCAGTCCCTGGCCATAAGACCCGTAGGTATTTCGACCTGGATGGATTTTATCTTCTAATCCTGTTAGGGTGTATTTTAAGGATAGAAAAAATCTTGGGTAGACATCTGTCATTCTGGGCCTAAGTTTTTTACGACGCCATCTTCTTTTAGGCACATGCATATAGAACACGCTCTTGGTTTTCATATATTTTCTATAATTTTTATTACAGCTGTAGTAAAACTGAAGTTATATTTGGATTCTCCATAAAATTACCAATTAAATGATATATTTGGTCATCCTGGGAATATAATGGGATTATCTATAGAAAATTACATATTATAAGACATGCAGATAAGTTATACGGATTGTTCGTTTATGATACACATATAACATTTGACACACTATATTAGGAATATAACTGGAAATTGATTTGAATGTTGGGCTTTTTCAGAATTGTCCCAATACACCAATAGAGGCCATTTTACAAGATGGCGGCGAAACATATTGTTTTTTATTCAAATTTGATGACAGAATGTTGAAATTGGGTAAATACATAGAACATGCCATTGAAAAATAACTTTTGTGTAGGGTCATGTCAAACTAACAGAATGGCACAAATGGCGGCCATTTTGAAAGAAGGCCGTCACACACATAAACCACGTAAATTTAATGATATCATCTTGTTATTTGATGGTATAAATAGGGCACGCTATTGAAAAATTACGTGTGTTATATAAATTCAATACTTTTTAGAAACGATGCAGTGGGGCCTATATGGATCTGCTACCGCATATCTACATTTATTGCCATGACATTAAAAACTAGCAATAATATTATTCTTATAACAATAGGCTACACGTGTTTTTCGTACACATTGAAAAGCAATTGACTAGTTTCTATAACACATTATCTTGTTAATGAATTTTAAATATGAAAATGGAAATGTTTATTTTCCCATTTAAGTTAATGTAATTAAATTCTCAATTGTTGAAGGCGATAGCCCGGTGAGACGATTGTCATTGGTGTAAAATTTGGTTTCTCATAGTTTATCCGTTTGGGACCCACAAACATCAACACAGAATTAACTATTACCATTTTCCATTCTCAGTTTTAGCAAGCCAGCCATTATCTCTCTACCCACCTATACTGAGTTTAATTCAGCTTCAATAAAACATCTTCTAAAATGGTCAATACAATGTTTAAATTTGGTTCACACATGGGGCATGTCATTGGATGAAGAGTGTTTAATGTGTTCAGCAAGTTACATCTGCACTGTGACACCAACGGCATCCATTTCGCCATTTGTTAAGATTTGATGAAACCATAAGAGAGAGAAACCTGCAACTTGCTTTAATAACTGGCCTTTTACTATTAGATTACTTATTTCAAGTTTAATCCCGATCTGATAGTGCGTATTCCTAGTAGATCTCAGAAGGTTTCCAACTGGTTACCCCTATATGACTGTCAAGGATTACACCGTCCTTTCGGATAGGATATTAAGCCATTGGTCCCCTTGGTACTTATCGAACGGAGTAGGCTACGTGCCGGTACCGGTTTTCCCCTCTTCCATTCTGCTGATACTTCCTCCTCATCTACCACCACTCATCGTCTCGAATAGCCAAAGTGCATTAATATGAGACGTTAAGCAATATCCAATCAACCCAACTGGTTACCAAAGGGAAAACAAACAGTCAACACGCAGTTATAGCTAATAGGTAACTTTAAAGTATCAAACAAGAAACCAAGAAGTTTACCCAGTATAGTCGCCAGAAGAAGAGAAGAAGCCAAAAGTAAGCCAACAACTTGTTTTGTGTCAAATACTACCTCTTGATAACCTGTTCGCAACCCTTACAAGACAGCCAAGAATTCATTAAGGAATTGCCAAAAATACGCCAAACGTTTGCCACTAGGTTCCCAAGAGGTCGTTAAAAAGCAGCCAAACAGTTGCCAAAAGTTGACCAAATTATAGTCTCGTGTCATAAAATTTATTTAGAATGCATGAATAGGACATAGTCAAAAAATGTAGAAGATCATGGGAAAATAAATTGAAGATTATGTTTTCGAGTTCCTGTACATTGCCATCAAAAACACCACAAATTAAATTACGAAGTGCGATGGAGTTTAGGATGAAGATAATCACAGTAGGAAAGTAGGACAAATAGCAACATTAATGTTGCTATACCAACCAAATATTTCTACAAAGGTTTCTTCTTCATCTGATTGGGTGGATGGGGCGCTTATAGTTAGCTGGAAAAGCTAATTCTGTGTATATGTTGTGGGTCCCAAACGGATTAACTTAAAAAAAAAAAATTGCACAAATGAGAGTCATTACCGGACTATTGCCTATTACAAACGAGAATTTAGTTACTTAAACTTAAATGGGAACATGAACATTTTCATTTACATATTAAAAATTCATAAACAGATAATGTGTTATAGAAACTAGTCAATTGCTTTTCTATGTGTACGAAAAACACGTGTATTATTATAAGTATGGTATTATTGCTAGTTTTTAATGTCATAGCAATTAATGTAGATATGCGGTAGCACAGCGGTTTTCAAAGTCTGGGTCGCGTCCCAAACTTGGGACAGTGAGGATTTGCTTTTGGGACACCAATAAAATTGGGTAATGGAAGAGTAGCCTAGTAGCCATAAATAATCAAAATATTTGTTTTTACAAAATTAATAAATTTGAAAAAAATTGCAGTTGCTGAATAAGCTCGGGGCCAGACTCTCATGTTGTGATCTTTTGACTGTGATCTTTTGAATTCGAAATGAGTCATTTTTTGAAGATAGGCCTATGTAACAAGGATGTACAGGTAGAAAATGACCCTCCCCAAGTATTAGAGTGCATTGATAAAAGCAACCATTGAAGCTTATGTAACGAATATTAACTCTAGAAATATTAATCAACCAAACCTGTCAATCATCTGTGTCACAAGACTAAGAGGCGCTGGGTGGATTAGGAGTAGGACCCTTGGAGTTTGACCACAACCCTTATTCTGTCTGACCGATTTAGGGGAATGGGGCTAATTTGTCTTGCTCACTAATCTAACATTGGGCCAGTAGATAAATATCGTAGAACTGCAACCCCACCTTACTGGAGGTTCTTTGTGCGACTGCTAAAAATAATAATGTCCGTGCTGCTTTGATCCATATGCCGCCCCCAATCTACAAGGGTGGCAGTAGAATACCATTTGGTTTGTCAGATCAGTAGCCTCAGTGCTATAGTAGGCCATATTTGGTAAATACTGAGTTGACATATTTTTGTTAGTGTGGTTAGACACTTATTAGAAAGACAGTAGAAACTTTGATTAAGCAGTGGCATTGTGTACCAAGGCCATATAGGCCCTGAGCCTGAACAAAAATTGAGCTTAAATGTAAAAGTGACCGTAATAACGGGCCCTCACATTGGAGGGGGGGGGGGGGGGAATACGGCGAAGAAGTGTTGGGACGCAGCGATTTGATTGTTTAATAATTGGGACTTGGGTGAAAAAGTTTGAAGACCGCTGCGGTAGCAGAACCTTATACTATCTGCACCATCGGAGGTTTGCAGATGGTGACATCAGCGGCGGGATAGCTCTAGCCAATCAGCGGGCACTAATTTAAAATACCGATCGACCATTGGCCCGCTCGGCCCCGCCGATGCCGCTAGCATCTGCATTTTCTCAATAGAGCAGCTATTATATTGTTTTTAAACAGCATTGAATTGGCATAACATATAAAACCGTAATTTCTCAATAGCGTGCCCTACTTGTATACCATCAAATAACAAGATAACATTAAATTTACGTGGTTTATGTGTGTGACGGCCTTCTTTCAAAATGGCCGCCATTTGTGCCATTCTGTTAGTTTGACATGACCCTACACAAAAGTTATTTTTCAATGGCATGTTCTATGTATTTACCCAATTTCAACATTCTGTCATCAAATTTGAATAAAAAACAATATGTTTCGCCGCCATCTTGTAAAATGGCCTCTATTGGTGTATTGGGACAATTCTGAAAAAGCCCAACATTCAAATCAATTTCCAGTTATATTCCTAATATAGTGTGTCAAATGTTATATGTGTATCATAAACGAACAATCCGTATAACTTATCTGCATGTCTTATAATATGTAATTTTCTATAGATAATCCCATTATGTTCCCAGGATGACCAAATATATCATTTAATTGGTAATTTCATGGAGAATCTAAATATAACTTCAGTTTTACTACAGCTGTAATAAAAATTATAGAAAATATATGAAAACCAAGAGCGTGTTCTATATGCATGTGCCTAAAAGAAGATGGCGTCGTAAAAAACTTAGGCCCAGAATGACAGATGTCTACCCAAGATTTTTTCTATCCTTAAAATACACCCTAACAGGATTAGAAGATAAAATCCATCCAGGTCGAAATACCTACGGGTCTTATGGCCAGGGACTGCACTATCATGTGCAAATCACAGGATATTAATGAGAATCATTATACGCACATGTTAAATTTTGTAATTATTTTAGTTTGAAAAGCCCATTATATACAAATTCTGTTATAGCCATCTTGTTGCCAATATGCTGACACACATTAGTGATTTTTTCCAAAATCATCGGATTGATATTGTACACTTGAGATGTCCGTAAATTAAGGCGTAGTTAGGAAAAGTGGGTTCACGAGGTCTATTTCGACCTATAACAGACTATTCCATTGTTGTATTTTTATGTAAATTGCATTTGTATTGTTGCAAATTTTCTTCTGAATTGAATACAAGTAAAATCAAGTGTCTGCAATTATTTTTCTGACATTTATTTTGGTTTTAGTAAGTCAATGTGCGGCGTTAGAATGAAGCGTCGGCCATCTTTGAAGCGTCGTGACGTATTGTTAGCAGTGAAATTTTTTCTTCAGTTATACAACAATACATGCTCCGTGATGTGTAGAACCGAATTGTATGGGTTAGCCCTTGCCCCCCAAGTTGAGCCCATTTTAGGCCTTCTTGCCTTCGAGATGAACGACTAATAGTATTGCCACAGATGATGGACTACACTGCGTTATATGCATTTCAAAACATGTTAAATAATTTTAAAAATACAATTCAGAAATTACAAAATCTTTCCCGACCATTGAACCCACGTCTCCCACATTTCGGCTATAAGGGCGCTTTAGCCAACTCGACTAGGGAAACGCCAAAGTCGTTGTTAGACGAGTGAGAGAGTCATGTGTTGAGTACGCGGGAACATTTGCATTTAAGTGTGATTATAATATTCGTATAAATAATAGGGTATTTGAGTTTAGGTCATAGTTTAGGCCATAATGCTCCACTGTAGCCTATGATAGGCTAGGGAGGCCTAAGGTAGGGGGAAGAAAAGGAATGTTACCGGGTACTCAACACATGGCTCACTCACTCGTCTAACAACGACTTTGGCGTTTCCCTAGTCGAGTTAGCTAAAGCGCCCTTATAGCCGAAATGTGGGAGACGTGGGTTCAATGGTCGGGAAAGATTTTGTAATTTCTGGATTGTATTTTTTAAATTATTTAACATGTTTTGAAATGTATATAACGCAGTGTAGTCCATCTGTGACAATACTATGGAAAACATAGCCAGTACGAAATACGTGAAAATATTGCAAGGTTTACTCAATCTACGAGCGGAATTTGGGGGTACCTTGACGTCCTACATTCGATTAACCTTGGACACGGCATTTCACAGCCAGGTAAATAACAAACAAAAAATATTATTTCAAAATGAAACCATTGTCGTTAAAATAATTCCTATGCCTTTCAACGTATTTTTCAGTTTTTTATTTCTTGCAGGTTTAAATCGCAACAGATTGTACTCATTTTGTTAGCAGTTCTCAGCTACCTGGTCAAGGATGTCTGTTTAAAATTTCAGCTAAGTCTATTTGGCCGTTCGGCCGTATGGGACTGGACAGACAGACATTTAACATTTAACATTTAACATACAGAATTAATCACGACCAAGGACCGATCGAGTAGCGTTGTAGACTACGTTCGCTGCGCTCACTCGTCTAATTTAAACAGAATTAACATTTCAAAAAAGGAAAATAAAAAAAAAACATAAAAATGTTGTGAGTAACTCTAAATGTATCAGGTATACGATGATGTAGATTGCCGAGTATATTACAAAAATATATTAATTACGCTAATAAGACAATTTAAATTATTTATTGCCACTTTTAGTCAACAAGTTGATGTGATTGACATTATTTTTTATGCCTGTATTTGAGTGATTGATTCATCATCAATATTAGCTTTCCTAGCAACATATACCAAACATTTTGTAACTTTTTATTTGTTAAAAAATAAATAAATACAATATTTTCTCATTTGAATTAATTAGTAATAAAGGGCTAGTAATTGTGGATCACAGATATTGTTCTCCCTTTGTAAATACTGTAGTATCGACATTTAATAAATAAGTAGATAACTACACACATGTGAAATGTAGACTACACAGCTATATTCAAAATTATTAAGTTAAAAATTGTGTATTCAGCAACTATGTGAAGGCATTTGTAAAAAAAAAATGTATTACATTTTAAATAAATTTTAAGTGGTCAAAATAGGAGTTACTCAATTACCCCCATTACTCAAAGGCAGACTATAATCGCATAAATACGGTACAAAATATGTACCGTATTTGATTGCAAAGGAACTAAGTTTCATGATTGAACTAGATTAGTATCTCTACTTACTCTCCCTTCTCTTTCAACCAGACAGGATCTTGTTCGTCCGGCGTTAAATCCTCTGCAACGAAACCAACCTTCCGTCGAGCCTCCGCTTGCTTCTTAAGCCACTCTTCCTCTTCCAAGTGTTGCGACTCTCGGCTAGGAGTAGGAAACACTCTGGGAGTGAAAGTAACGTTTATACTCCCGGCACTCCTGGTAGGAGGCAATGGTGCCTCTTCTAGCTTTTTAATGTTTGTAATAAATTCAGATGGCTTTCTTTCTTCAACGACTTTCTTTTTGCTTTTCGGTTTAGGTACAGCTGGTTTTAGTTTAGCTTGGCTATTTTTAGCTACAGTTAAATCCGCTTCGGACTTTGATTTGAGTTCGCAGTGTGATTTGTTAGATTGATCAGTTTTCCACAATTCCAGTTCCTCCATGGCTGTATTTTTTTCATGATCTTTAATTTCTTTAATTTCTTTAAGTCGAGATGTATCTAATGCTATCTGTTTTCTAACAGCCTTACGATGTAATTCAGCATATTTGTCTGCAAATGTTTAGTGTTTTGTATCAATTACATTGCTTATAAGAAAATAGAATGCAAAAGAAACAAAATATTTATTAAATACTAAGGATGCACACGATAATCAATATTATCGATCGATAATCAATATCATTTCAATCATCGATATCCAAAACTCATTATCGATTATCGAAATATCAAATAATTGGTCAATCGTGGCACGAACCAAACTCTAAAGACAAAGTTATCTCATGTTGCGCCATGCACTGGCTGAGCTGATGGTGTCACACTCGAGATTTATGTTTAGAAATGAGGTATCAGTAAAAAATGGAAGGCAAACACAAGACATCGAACACAGCGAGGAAGCAAACGGAACTGAAATCTGAAACTGAAAATCAGTTATATTACTGAGTGGATAGACTCTAAATACAATTTATTTATTTATTTTATTTATAACGTGATTGTATTGTTTTGACTTACACTTGCCACACTTGTGGTTCCATGATCAGGCTTTATTGGTGATTGATATTATCGATTCGATAATGATATTACCATTTTGATAATCAATAATGAAAAAAGTATTGATGTGCATCCCTCTTAAATACTACAAAATACATTTATTACTGTGCCTTCTTTTTATAAAAACAGACCAGAGACTAGACTAGAGAAACTGTTTTTACAATTACCTCGGAATATAGCCATTGTGATTGGATATGATTTAAAAGCACTAAAAAAAATTTACTACAGTTCTACATGTTTCTGATTAAAAAAGCATTGAGAGAAAGGAAAATCACTAAATGTTCATCTTTTTCAATTCTCCAACTTGGTTACCTTTATAAATACATGCATGGAAATAGTGACTTTGGAGTCATCATCTAGTAACAAAGCATTTATTAAATGTGTCGCATTGACATTTTGTAAGCTTTAATGGCAGTTCTGTGACCGAGTGGGTAGACTAATACGATTTATTTTTATTTATTTATCCATATTTACATATTGGTACATTATTCAGTGCTTATTTGTCCCCACCCATAGTGGCAGACCAAAAGACCTAGGGCTTTTACAGACTCCAATGTTTGATGATTTAGTTTTTCATCAATGAAATTTAAAAAATATCATCTCACTTGCTCATAATGACAAGAGTTTATCGATATAATTTTGTATTGTTTTCATAAATTTTCAAAAAAATATACTATTATAATATTGGATAAGGGACAAATAATCACCAAGCAACACCAAGCACAACTTAGGATAACAAATGGCTCAACTCATCCAAAATGTTAGCTAGACATGTGATATTTTATTAAATAGGCTACTCATATGGCCGGCTGCCACATGCCTTTCAACATTGGCGGCTTTTGACTCCGATATCAGGTGTGCAATTTCCAAAAGGTAGGTTGCGTGGGATAGCTGGGTCTGGGGCGAAGCCCCAGCCGCTGGAGGCAAATTCGCCGAAGGCGGATTTTTTTGGGGGGTCTGTTAATTTTAATGGCCTAAAACGAGTTCTAAGGTGAAGTTGTATTCTAAATAACGGTGAAATATGCAGCTAAAACAGACTAATTTTATTAATGCACAAGGTAGGCCTAAGTTCTCACTTAATTTTTAACCGGATGTGGATTCGGGTCATTTCTAGAGCAAAAATAAAAGTTTTTTTTTTTTTGTAGTTTTGTACGATTTTATATATTTAATAACTAGATACATTTTTTTGCTACACATTGTATTTACCGGTATGTTGAGTTACAGACGAAGATTCTGATTGCCCTCTACCATTGTTTAGAAGTAATCGATTATGATAACTTTGTCAATATCAACTGTACGGTAGAGACTTTTTTCACATTCATTGACAGCAAGTGCTTCTAGACGATCCTGCACATTGTGGTTCTTAATTTACTTTGACCAGATTTAATTTGAAAATGTTCTTTCTACCCCTGCCGAGTTACGGGTAGAGTAGAACCGCGTAAACATCCTGAGTGCGTTGTACTGGCAGTCAAGTATTTACACTTTCTATTAGTTGGTGATTGTAGTTTGATCATTTTCTCTTTGATTTGCGGTCCCTTTTCATTAATCATGATCACTCTTCAGATCGAAATAGTTCACATTGCGCAACTCTGCTATTGATTCAACTTTTTTCGTGATGGATGAACTTCAGTAGAACAGTCCGAATTCGACAGAACTTTTTCTATTTCTGAGCAAAGAGTTTCATCCTGAAAGTTCTGTGATTGGTTATATTTCTACAAAAGATACTCGTTTTTTCTGAAAGAGATCGTTATGACAATGCTCGATGGCGGGATTAATCGATTGCGTATTAACACGTCTATTTCCCGCTTACTGCCTAAATTTTGGGTTTGTAAGGATTTTTTTAAAATTCCTGATTGATCAGGTGTGCAACTGTCACACCTTGCACACCGTAAAGCCGCCACTGCCGTTCAACATTGCATAAGGTCGTCCAACATATTATGCTGGCAGCTAGCCTACGATACAGTAAATATAAGCTCAACCAACCTGCATTAGCCTTTCTCTCTGCTTCAGCCTTTAGGTGAGCCCGATTTATATTGTCAGCACGACGATCCTTCATTTCCTCTTTTGTCAAATTTGCTTCCAAAGTCTCCCAATTACCTGGCTCTACCTTTTGCAATTCGAAAACTAGTTCACCATCACACTTTATGCATTTGCTCTCAGTGTCTTTCACCGGAGAAGAGAGGAATACCTCAAATATGAATGGGGGAAAACTAGCCTGTAAAAAATGCTCAATTAATTTTTGGAGTAGGCCAACTGTACAACAAAAATAAAAGCCTACACTCAGATTCTAAAGTAATAACAAGGAAATAGGAATAATTAAGTATTCATGTAATCCAGATTTAAGTGGTTATCTGGCCCAACACATGGCCACCATGTGTAATTGTTGGTGCACCGAAAACACGACTTTCTTGTCTCAAACCTGGTCTGGATTTGCCATGCAATGATATCCATCACATGAGGGCATTTTGCTCGAACTATGCCTTAGCTCATTATTATTTTAGGGTCATGTTTAATATAGTACCCTACCTATGGAACAGCCCTGGGACACACGTTTCTGTCAGATTTTTTGGGGGATGGTCTTTATTATGAAAGAGCGGAAATTTTCCGATTACACCACCAAAGGAAACATTCTTAACACACCATTTTGCACTTTTCAAGCAGTATTTCAAGCTACAATAAAATAAATGCCCTTGCATTGCATCAGCACGACTCCATAGCAAATCCAGATCTTGGAGACAAAAAATACCAGTTTTCATGGCAGGAATGCAAGGGCGTTGCCAAGTTAGGCCCTACCGGTAATACTTGAGTTTTCGTGTGCTTATGTCCATAGATTTTCCATACTGCATGCAAGAATTCCCAACCTCGTAGACACGTGTCTATAGATTTTCCAGTATTTCAAGACACTCGTTTTTCGCGACAATAGTTTCTCCTGCAGTTGCACACATGAAACACGTGTCTATAGAACCGGTCATTCGTTTGTGATGACTGATGAGATACCTGATTCACTACACTACTGGTAGGGCCTACCATTTCACTAGCCTACCTACTCTAGCTTTACTTGGAAAAAATGACGTGTAACGCCTCACCCACAAGAACACCATTAAAAACACAAATTTTGCCTCAAAGTAGGATAGTGGGAGGGGGGGGGGTCGGGGTGGCGCGAAGCGCCGGGGGGGTGGTCCAAACTGACCACAGCAACAAAATGCCTAACCCCCCCCCCCAATAACCTACTTTTGGGTGAGGTGCTACACGGCATAATTACCCTTTACTAGAGAGGTCTACAAACCTTAACGTAGTCATCCAAGGTAAATACATCTACTTTGCTGTAATGTATCCCCTTTAATGGTACTTGAAGTGTGATCACATCTTCTGATTGTGTCCACTTATAATCCTTGACAATTACTGGCATCTTGTTTCCAAATATAGTAAAACTCTACTTCCAATACCTATCTTCTATCTAGCAGTTCTAGTAGGTTATATTATTTAAATGCTTTATCTATTGCTTAATATAATATATTACAAAGTGAAGAACTGCATAAAACACAAAAAAACAAAAATAAGACTGCAGTGTTTACTGTGCTTTCCCACCATTTGTTTACTTTTCAATACAAGAGTCAGTTGAGTGTCTAGCATGTGAAACTAGTCAAGTTAGCTACTGTGAGGTAAAAAATCAATAATGCAGATTCCAAGCAAATGCATGCTTTTTAAAAGGTTAAATGTTATTGTGGTGTTTATTTTAACTTTAATAATCTAGTCCAGGTTGATACACAATTTAACGTTTGTTCATCCATAATAATTGGTTGTAATTAATTAATAATTAATAATTATTTATTATTGGGTGACATAAGCGGCGAAGCGATGATTCAATTGAACGGTACCGGTAATGTAATCGGTTTGTATTTTTAATTTACATATTATTGAAATTATTGGAACCAGTTTGGCTGTTCTCAGTGGTGTAAAAAATCAGGTATGATTGGTGGCAGAAGGGGGGGGGGGGGGGAGGGAGGCGGGGTGGGCACACTTTCTTTCATACTTCAAGTTTTCATTCACATTCACATTTACTGTTTTATATACTGTAGTATACTTATTAAATATTGTGTTTTTTAAAGATATGTTCTAGTTTCTTGGGACAAAATATCTGTTTACAGTATACTAAATGTTTCCAAGGATCTGCAGTTGATTACCAATTTAACAATCAACATGGTTGGTTTGGAACCTCCGGCTAGAAATTTTGAATTAACAGCTCGTTTTGAAAAATGTAATCAAATATTTCCAGTTAACACTATGACCTTGCTTTTTTCCGTTAACAATGCGATCCTCTATTGTTCAAGGTGTCCATTGGTAGACCTATAAAACGTGTATGGGACGAGATAGGGCATCATCATCTTGGTGGGGTGTTTCATGCATTATCTGCGTCCCTTAGGAAAAACCAATGCCTAGTCCTGGGTACCGTACTAATAATCTGGTTAATTTTTATTGTTCTCGAGTGAGTTGGTGTGAGTTACTGTGGCAGTAACAAATATCACGAAGTGGCATGTTGAGTATTGTGACGTACTTGGCACGGTAATGTTAATTTTGATACACAATAGGAATGAAATGATTATAATGATACTTAGTGTACCAGTCAGCGTATGACACATTTTTAAAATTTAACATCAACACAGAGGTGAAGGGTAAAGATCGGGCAATGAATCCATTATGGGTTGGAAGTTGTTGACACACCCATGCTTTCTTGGCAGAGGACCAGTGTTCAATGCTTGCAATGTCCGTTTCGGGTCGAATTTAGAGTAGTATTTTGTTAGAATAATGTCTAGAACTAGTGCGTGGGATAGAGGATTGTCAGATTTGTGAAGAGACTCGAAGAAACCACTTGGGCTAAGTATTTACCCACCTTGGCAATGCCTAGGTCATTGTCCAGGTTCGACAAGCGCATAGAGTAAGGTACACCCGCAATCAAACGAAAAGCCTTGTTTTGAAGGACCTGCAGTCTTTGGATGTGGGACTTTGCACATTGCGACCAACCTGGCAAAGTATCCGTGTAATGGGGACTAATAACTCCAAGGAAGTTTCTTCATTGTCTCTGTCTGTACATTGTGTGCATTAGTACTATACGATTTTGGATTTAAATTTTATTTCTAATCTAGAAAGAAGAAAACGAATTGTTATGAATTATTTATTTAAACTTATACTTATTGCTGTGACAATTAACAATAATCGTGATGTGTAATAATACAGGGCATAATACATTTCCCTATAAAAGACTCATCATCTAACATCATGTAAATAAAATTTATAAGCAAGCAACAACCGCTTGCAGTGTACACAGTTTTATTTATGAATTAATGATATTGGCAATGGCATCATTTGCTAATAGTTATGATTCTACATTATGTACATTATACATTAACAGCAATAATGATATTTTCCTGTGATGCCCTGGCGTGATATTATTGAGCTGGTAACTTGAGACTCCTTGGGGGATGATAAAGTTGATTCCACACCGGAACATTTAACACCAACACTACATAGATTTGCAATCATAAATATACATAGTACAAGAAAACATGAGTATCCCACCCAACATTTACAATGTAAATAAAGTCATTTTCAAACTGATAGTGTGTGTATATTCATTAACATTGATGATATGAAAAAACAAACCAAAATCCACATAGTACTATGATTGATATTTTAATATTAAACCTGAAATCCTTAACATATTCTCTCAAGCCAGATCATGATATGTCTCTGATTCTAAACTGCAAGTCGTAACGAGATGTCTTCCTCCGTTGATTACGACACAAAATGCTTCCCACTCTTAGGCAATCTAAGCAAAAACACAAAATTCCCTAAACTCAACTAATTTAACTATAGTGTGTCAACAATCAATTGTGCGACCGACATAAAGGAGGTAAGGGTCGTTTAATTACGTTATATAAATAATAAGCTAGTAAATATCGTTAATTAACGATATCCCTGAAAAAGTACAAAACGACGTTTCCTGTAAACGTATAAAATACAGACGGCAAAGGCACGAAAATCCTACACGGACGATTTAAAAATCCCGTGTAGCACGCATAGAAGAGGTCACCTAGTAAATACCGGGGCACGGAAGTCTAATGATCGGGAAGCAATTAGGAAGAATACTAGTGGAATATTACCCGATTCATTTTTGGGTAAGGGAAAGAACAGGTAAAGACGCAGGGATTTTCTTTGTCCATACATCAAGGGGCCGATAACGACGTTAGCTGTTCTTTTCGACGATGCTGTTATTATAGTTAGTTTGGCAAGCCATGTGGCAGGAAATCCGCTGCAGATTACGCATATAGACCGAGTCGGTGTATTTTGGCCGATAGAAAGTTGTGTAGGATGAAGACCAACGGCTTTGGGCAAGACTCTAGATCCAGCTCCTGAAAAACAAAGTCAACGTAAATACTAAATAGGCTCGATAGTCGATAGGTCACTTTGTGGGATTGACACATTGGTGTTATTTTTTTTCTCAATAAAGAAATATTTATAATATATTTAATAACATTTAGATAATCAATAAAGGAAATATTATTTAATAGAATTTTTTCTAAAAAAAAAATACGAAACAAGTCTTCATAAATATTAAGCATTTAAGTAGACTGCCATACCAGGACTATTGTATTTGTGTCTCGTGTGAATGATAATAAAATTAAAGTAATTTGACATTTCAAGGGTCACTAAAAAAAAAGCTAAAAAGCTAAAAGGTTTCACACCATTTCTGACCTAAAAGAAATGTGTTGACTTTTTGAGACATCAAATCTTGACTACGCCTCTTTGTTCGAAAATTTTGCACAATTTTTTACCGTCATTATCCTCGAATATTATTGATTATTATTTTTGTTTGTTTGTTTATTTGTTTTGGCATCTGTTTTGCTAACTCTAGAATACTAACCAGTTCTCCTTCTTCCCCGCCGAAGTCCAACCAGAGGAGTCTAGCTCCATCGTCTCCAGACTGCTTTAACCGCTCAAACGGAAACTTCCAGAGGGTCCTTGGTTCACGACCGGACAAGGTGTTGATGACTTCTATGAGGCTGAACCCGTTCTCGAAGTGGAGGATTAACTGGGCTGGTTGGCCTTGCCACAAACAACCTAGAAACATATGGGATGTGTGAAATAGTTGCCAACTATGTTGGTAACCAAGAAAGGCTTAGTCTAAACTTTCTGCTAATAACACACACACACATCTAATCTAATCTATCTAATGGTGTTTTCCAATGGCAAGCACACAGTGTACACTAAAACGTTACTGCACTTTTCTATTCTTGCTCCCAGTGCTATCCTCATTGGAACACGGCGACAAGGTGAGTGCAATCGTGGCGTCCGCTGCAAGTAGGTTATGTTATACGAGGGATTCTTACATATGGACCAAATAGAGGCCAAAAACTACCACGCCGAGTTTAGGCTAGGACTGCCTAGGCCCATTAACGTTATAACTTGAAACATAATTATAGTTTCATAATTATAGTTCACAAGAATAAATTTTACACGTCTTGACGGACGTCATATTTGCGCTGGCACCCTTGCACTCGCCTCCGAAATTAGTGCGGTCCAGTGCGTTCTCATTATAAGTGAGTCGCAATTGGAATACAAAACATGGATTCGGTAAGTGCGGGGTCCGGGACGGCCGTTGGAATTCACAAAGCGAGGTTTTGTTTGTTGATTTGTATTCTGTTGGTTAATATTTTTGTTAGTGTCTGCAGCAAATTTAAAAATATTGTCTTTTTGCGTAACTTTTTGAAGTTTTTAGTTTCTACTTCTGTAATGTAAAAAAAACTTTTATTTGTGTATTTCTCATCAAAAAGTACATATAAACTATAGAGTAAAAACTACATTAAAGACACAACTTTTTAGATTTTTTATTTGTTTAATTTAAAATGTTTAAGTTGCAAAAATTATGTATTTCTAAAAATATTACAAAAAAAAAATTGTGAGTGTGTACAGCAAGAGATAATTACTCGTTGACCCTCAAAGAGATGTCGGAGTGTGACTACATTAAAGACAATACTTACGACAAGTGAGTTCTCTCTGCGACTGCACACTGGAGATGCTGCCTTGGACCAGCGCCCGCGCCCAGTTGGCCAGATCGCGATGAGTCTCCGCTCGGAGGTGATGCGTCACGATACCCTCGCCCGTGCCGCAGCGAACACTGAACGTGATGACGTCCGTCTGACGGTTTGAGCTCACCAGCCTAAACAAGAGTACGTTCACGTTCATTTTCGGATCTAGTACACATTGGAATTGACAATAATAAATTATTTATTGGAGAGCAAAATTCCCACATAAGCATCACTTTTCTGTCCGTCTGTGCATGTGACGTCTCTCAATAATAACCGAACACTATCTCCGATTGACAGCGGTTTCTTTTCTTGGCATTGCTCTTCAATAACGATAATACAGAACGTTTTTGGTGACCCTACAGTCAAGGAAGCAGAGCTACAAGTTTCTGTAATTTTTCTGCACTTGGCCTCTAATAAGATTTTATTTGTGCAATCTGACAATCTACGTTGTGATAATCTATTGATTATATTTATGTAGCTTTGGCCCCTACTTTGAGTACTCCAGTATTCATACTTGTTTTATTTGAATATCATGTTTATGTTGTATGTCATATTTAGTTAAAAAGGCTTTTACAAGGAAGGACAAACAAACAAATCTATAAAAAAATTGTTTAGAATAAAATAAACAGAATGCTACTCAAATAGAAAATAATAATAAAAATTAAAAATAATAATTATTCATGATTGCACAAATTAATATCATATAAAAGTATCTCCAAAAAAAGGTTTCACAGCAAAATTAATACAATTAATACAGGTTATTAATATTTAAATTGATTTGAATCAAATTGGATTTCACTTGCAATCCATATTTTGTGCATGCCATTCTTTATACCGTTAAGTATAATTTTAATTTTCAGTGAGTAAACTGTGAAGGGAAAGCCCAAGGACTGTTTACAAAGGATTTAACCCTTTAATTAGTATTAAAAACTAAATACAATTTAAAAAACTAAATACAATTTAAAAAACTTCCAGTCAGGATTCCCGGTGGCGGTGGCGGGTATTGAAACCGAGACCCTTCGAATCAGATCCTTTCATGTTATGCTAGCTACATCGATGGTTGTTGGTGGCAACAAATAAATAAACAAATAAATAAATAAAGGCAACTAGAATTGAACAAAAGTTCTGCTGAATCAATTGAGACTTCCACTTAGTAATACATTCTCCTAGTAAACCCAACAGGTTTAGCAGGAGTATTGCAATGTATTATTGATTGCCTGCTCTGATGGCAAAAACATGTACACCAGTTCACCAAGTATTTACCAACGTTATGGAAGTGATACTTGAGTAGATAGAGCGAGCACATAAAGTGATTGATAACAGCGGCTGTCATGTTGGTAGGAGCCCTAGATCATAATGGACTGCTGATATCGGGTGGTATTACAGGAAGCCCCACTAAAAGACAGTGTACATAGCCTCCATCCTACATATTATTGATTGGCTTATGATTTGGTGTCTCGCATTCACAGTTGTTTAGGAACGTGTAGATCATCCAAATAGGATGTGTAAATAATTATACATTACAGAACTACATTTTGTGTAAAAATATATATTAAGACTACAACAACAAATTTAAATGCGAGTCTATGAACCTTGGAGAACAAAGAAATTTAAATTTTAGAATTAAATTTTTCCAACCATACAAATCCAATATTCAAATAATAATAAAATGCAAAATAAAGAAACATACCTACTAAAATTTAACATTTCCATCTGTACCAACCATGCACCCAGGGGTCGGAATGAATGCTCGCGTGAGGCTAGTGAAATCTCATTTGATTAGCCCGACGGGCAAGTACTTTTTCAAGAGATCTCAATTGCCATTCAAAAAATCATAATATTTTGCGCCAATAACCTAACGAGTTTCTAGTAGTTGTGGTTAGCTAGTATGGAAAATTTTAACTTTTAAACCCTTTTTTTTGCTCAAGTGCTGAGCAATACTTCTGACTTCTGATGGTTATATTGAAGAGAAGGCAAATTAAGAATCTCTTAATTTAAGCTAATCGTCTTGATATTTTGGTGAAAAATCATTTCCTGTCACACCCAAGTGCACCACACCCACACGTCAAACCCGGCGAATATTTATTTACAAGTTCAAGTTCAAGTTCAAGTTCAAGTTTTTATTAATCCGTAGATTTATACAAGGTACAAAATATGGATTTCGTCAAATTATTTATACTAAAGATATCATAGTTAAAAGTAGGATGTAAGAGGAAAGTTCAGTATATTTTTATGTTATGTAGGCCTAGGCCTTTAGTATGGAACATAAAATAGAGCAAGATAAATATGTACATATATTACCTATTTGATTGCGGGCTAGTAAAAATGCAATAGGGGTTGAGGACTATTGTGAACTATTGACTATTGTGCAAAAAATTTAATTTTAACCCCTGCATATATCTTAAAAAAGTTACATTCAAATTTCAAATAGTTATTTTAAATGTGTCCTAACTCTTAACTTTCAATTTGACATTCAATATGATCAAACGTCGCAACTCGTCAACTTTGTGACCAACCGTCTGGTTTACCTTGTCGCTAATAGAGGACAGATGTGTACGGGTGCGTTCCACGCCTCGGGGCTCCAAGGAGCAGCCTCGTAGATCCTGAACTCTCGCTCGGTCACCGCCGCAAAGATCGACTGCCATCGTTCGGAGTCGTCGCTGCTTTCCGAGCTCGTCATACGACCATTCTAAACAAAAATGTTCAAACTATAGCATGCATACATTGTGCATACAAACAATGTGTACATACATAAGTAACACGTTTCAGGGGTTGTTCAGCATTAAAAATTGTTTCAGAATATAATACAGTTGTCCAAAGTCCACGGTACCCTAAAATCCCAGTTTGTATGTAAACAATTTGAAGTAAAATAATTTTAACATTAAGCACAACACATACTTAAAACATTTTAGGGACTTCAAACTTTAACACTAGTTTTAATAAAAATAAATTCAATTTAACTGAGTTTAAATTAACAGGGGTTTACTATAAACATGTAATTTACAGAAACTAAAATCAAATTAATAAGAATCAATAATCATACATATTATATGTACATTTCATTTTTGAGCATAGGCTATGAGCATTTTCACATTTTTATGTTTAAAGAAACATGTAGAGAAGTATCATAATTGCTTTCTAAAAAATATAAAATAAAAATAATAGTAAAGTAAGGACATGGTGTAATGAGGCTTTGTATTATGGTTTTTATGGATGTGGTAATAAGACAACAATATCTTACAAAAATACAATACATAACACAATGGGATACCGGTAGAAAATGTGATACTAAGTACTAAGATGGTTTTGTGATTTATAAGTACGTATAAGAATGTATTTGCAAGAAGTAGCAGCAAAGTCTAAGTAGGTCAAACAAGAAAACTTGGACTGAGCAGATTGCAGAAGGAACAAAATTAAATCATCATTCTTTTTTGTCTTTAATATTACGTTACATCACGTACAACTAACAATTAATATTTGGCTGCCACATCACATGTGCGGATGTGCCCCGTTGTTTAATACGGTTTAAGTGTCTGCAGCCTACACTTGTGAGTTTCCACAGTAAACCATCCATCCATCTAGCTAATCAAGTTGTGGGCGGAAGAGTGATTGCATGTAGCCAGGCCATTAGCGGAGAGAGCTGGCGTTAAAAAGGCTTACAAGCTACAAACTTTACTGGAGCAATAAAAATTGGACTTGATGATTGATTGCTAACTAGATTCCTTGTTCAGGTATGTACAAGAAGATTGCAGAGTGGTTACTTCACTTTGGAACATCACTATTAAACTGAGAAATGGAATTGGATCTCTTTTATTGGGAGTAAATAAAGCAAACACAATTTTGTCATTTGGAAACTAAATTCATTCATTTCATGCATCTAGTGATATTTGAGACATACATACAATTTCAAATATGGTCAAGTACTGTCGCACGATGCCAACACTATGAAATGCTTTGTTGACGGTAATTGTTAATCAAGTGATCCTCTCAATACTTATCTTATGGATGGTGTTTAAATGTTTATCAATAGAGCCTAGTAAAAACAGTACAGTTGAAAATCAAATTTTTGTCACGTCTAATTTGAAAAGAATATTTTGGGGCTTTTTTCCACAAAAATTAAAATGTAATATTTGGGGTTTCTTGTATTTGTATAACAAAGGACAAAGGGATGCCAACTGGGTGAATTAAAATCAATAGAAGTGAAATATAGCTGCGAAAATGATACCAACAGAACAAAACTAAACTCCTTTCTAAAAAAAAATTGTTGGATAGGATATATTTTTAATGTGGAGAAACCATTTCTACTGATATTTGGTCACACGTGAATCCAACAAGATCAATAAATCACTTCACTTCTAGAATAACTGGTCGTTGTTAATGGCACAGATTCCAGTTGACTCTTAAGCTGGAAAATACATCCGAATGAATTCCCGCTCTATTATTCTTCAATTGGAATTAATCAAGGGTGGCAGGGGGTGGGGGTGGGGGGTGGGTCCCGCCATATTTCAACGGCCAAGTCCCAAGCTAGCAGGGAGCCCAGGTGTGGACACACCTCGGGTAATCCATAGATTTATCCCACCCCTCCCATTAAATATTTAACAATGAGAGGAGAATTTAGTACGGAATAAAGGATAAGCTACGTACCTGAAAAGCTTTTTGGGAAATCCGTTCTGCTAAAATGTGAGGGTAGAGAAATAAATTTCTACATTGGTGCAAAACTTGTGGGATTTTGCAGAGACCCGTTTTATTACTTGTGTAAAGGAGTCTAAATCCAATTGGGTGGCTATCTGATAGGATGTTTATGTATTTTTACAAGCTAACATTATGAGCTGCTGTTTGTAAAGATACAGCACAAAACTAAAATGAACATGATAAAGAGATTTAGAGCAATGCAGGTTTGCTTTGAACTTTCTATTAAAACAATTTTCATTGACCATTATAATGTGAAAGAGCGTAAGATAATGATTTTATGTCGAGACTAGAGACTTAGAGTTAGAAACTTAGAAAAAAATCCTATTTTCTTACCAGAATCTAAGAAATCAAAATAACTCATTGGAAGTATATACTACTAATTAAATAAATACTCATCTATAATGCTTGAATGTTTATAATTAAGGTTAGGTGTAAAGATACCCAATGATAGTTTATTTAAGTGATGATTAACCAAATAATTATTGAAATTAACCAAAAAAATATGTGTATTAGATATTTAAATTGTATGACAATGCTTAGAACAAAAACCTTTCAGTGCTGTTATCAATAAATAATCAAATCAAATTATTCTAACTCAAAGACAATTTTCAACAAACCAAAAGTTAATAGTGTATAATGATTGATAGGCTCACCATACTGTTAAGCATTTCACTTCCGATTGATGGAATCTAAGCGTAAAAATAGGGGCGCAAACATGTTGTAAAGTGGCGACCATTAGACTTTCACAGTTAATAATATGAATATTTAAATTTTTAAATTTTTAAATTTATTTCAGTTTATATATATTGTGTATATATATATGGATTGTGGTAGGTTTTCGCGGCCCGTCATAGGATAAAAAACAAGGATCTTGGGTAAAACCGCGTCGAAAATAAGATGAACCAGGGCAGAACCTGGGCGTCCACCGACGTTTCGTCTGTACTACGTCAGACATTTTCAAGGTTGACTGTGACTCTACGGAGGTTGGAGTCACAGTGGTTGGCAAGCACGCAGCGCCCGCCTTATATATATATCATATATATATATTATATTATATTATAAAATAACCAGAGCGTTTAAACGTGAACTAAAGAAATCTGAGGATGATACTGAGGACAAGGAGAAACCACGGTCAAAAGCTTTTCTTCCTATGTCAAGGGTACCACAGACGTCATAGGTAGAATCCTCAATCGTAAGAACATCAAAACCATTTTCTCCACTGACAGAAAAATCAGCTCCTTTTTGAGAAGTGAAAAGGACTCTGTTCATCTGGAAGAAAGAGGGGTTTATGAGGTTCCCTGTGGTGACTGTGATCAAACATACATAGGACAAACAGGCAGACGCATAGCAGTGAGGATAAATGAACACTCTTATGCTGTGAAAGCAGGTGACGAGAAATCAGCCCTGGCTCAACATGCTAAAGCTTACTCGCGCATGTGATAGATTTTGACAAAACAAAAACTATTTGCCCTGTATAACAGCTTAAGCCACGTATTATCCGTGAATCTGTGGAAATTGAGAAACGGCCGAATAGCATGAACAAAAGAGATGATAGCCAGAGCCTCCCTCTTGCTTGGAAACCTACACTCATGCCTCGAAATGTAGTCCGTAGACCTATTCAGCCAAATCCCTCAGAGGTGGTGCAAATTTCAGATTCCATTATTCTAAACACGAATAACATTCCAAAAGACAACCAATCAGGCCCTATGACGAGAAGCCGGACTAAAAAGGTTTCACGACAGTAGCTGTGCTATTTTGTTTCTCAATTGCCACCATCCGTATATTTTTCGATATGACATCGCCGCCCCGCACCTTTTCACGATATGACCTCGCCGCCCCGCACCTATTTTCTATATAACCTCGCCGCCCCGCACCTTCAGCCGAGGCTATATAAGGCGGGCGCTGCGTGCTTGCCAACCACTGTGACTCCAACCTCCGTAGAGTCACAGTCAACCTTGAAAATGTCTGACGTAGTACAGACGAAACGTCGGTGGACGCCCAGGTTCTGCCCTGGTTCATCTTATTTTCGACGCGGTTTTACCCAAGATCCTTGTTTTTATCAAATATATATATATATATTATATATATATAGATGTATAATATAATGATAGATATATAATAGATATATAATAGATATATAATAATTGTTATTGTTAAAATAAATAAACTCAGCATTATGAATTTTAATTGATCAATGATGTATATCATCGTCATTTAAAGAAGCCTACTAAAAAAATCTAAACAAAATAAAACAATGTAAGTAGTACAAATAATGTTTTACGCATTTATAGTAAATACCTTTGCACAAATAAAGTAAAATATTCCCTAAAAGAGTGTATATACTTGTATCGGGTATAACAGTTATTGAAAATGCAGTTGTTATGTTATGAGAACACATTGTAAGTGAACTTCTGGGTGTACATTACAAAGTAACAACTCTATCTAGCCTACAGCTATTAAACACCATTAGCAAATTCTTCACTGCAGGGATGAAGGGAAAAGCAGGAGGGGTGAGGGAATTGATAATTTAGGAGCACTTAGTAATTTTCTAACTTCATCAATCCCTCAATGTAAAATATTGTTGATGAGTTTGGAAATTGTATAGGGTGATAACGAGTGGAAAATAATGCTCTTAACTAAATTATTCCTTGGTATAAAGATATTTTGAGTACTTGTTGCCCTAATGCTGGCTTATCTTAAAATTTAACCACTTCCTCCACACATTTTCCGCCAAGTTATACCAAGCTTATAATAGATACTTTGGAATGGGTTCTTTACACTTTTAAAGGTGACAACAAGTAAAGTTTTTAACATTTTACAAACAAATACAAAGAGTCAATTCTTCCTAGATGTTAAATGTGAACACAACTACTTCATATTTAAAATAAATAAATAAATAAATTGTATTAAGAGTCTACCCACTCAGTTATATAACTGATTTTCAGTGGGGGACAGTAAATCAAAGCCAAACCCTTTAGGCCCCGAAGCAATTATTTTAATAGTTTTTCCCTTTTTACCCAAATCATTTACAATAAGAACAACTTTGTCTACATATTTTGTATGATAATCATTCACATGCTTGTGGTTGTTATCTATATGATAACATTGTAAATTGTTTTGCCATGGTTTTGCAGCCAGTGAAAGGAATTTTCCAAAAATTTAAAGAACATTTTTTTTCCTCAGAGAACCTTGAATACCAGTAGTAGTTTATCAATAAACTTTTGACTATCTCAATAGTATTCAAATTTTTATACACAATTTGTATATAAGATATCACTTTTTAGGGGAGGGGGGGGGAGAGATGGGAAATTTTAAGTCATCTTAAACTTTTTATCCATACATAATAAAAAAATATGGTAGTTAATATAAGTTATGCAATAATGTTTAGAGAAAAAAACATTTGTATTAAAAAAAAAGGTATATGAAATATAACCTAATTGTATTTTAAGTTCCTTACAATTTATTTTTCAAACGTATATATCGTTTACCTCCGTGGGTGTTTTCCTGGCCAGCCAGCCTATGTGCTGCAGCTCCCCCAGCAAGGCTCCCAGCAGCCTGTTAGCCTCCTGCAGGGCCTGCAGTGTGAGCACGTTCAGCGCCGAGTGCAACGTGTTGAACCAGGCGGTAGCCTCGGTCGTGTCAGACGCCCTCAGGACGCAGTTGTGCACGCCGTCGGGAGAGTGGAGTTCCAGGGTTCGGTTCTCTGCAAGCACGAGAGACAGGGCCGACGTTAGGATAGCGCGACTACTTACTCTCTACTTTACAACTTAGCGATATATTTATTTATTTATTTAACGTCCATCATATTCAGCCATTAAAACTGATTTACAAAGGAAGACTCTAAATAATGATTAGTGTATAAATGCGCACAAAATAATGAAATGTAGTTGAGCACATTTTGAAATAATAATATTACAAAATTTAATACGACAACAATTTCTGATAAGATATTAATATAGTGTGTTTAAAATGTGAAATTCAATTAATTAAAATTAATTAGGAAATATAAAAAAGAAAGCAAAACAAGTAAAAAAATAATGAAAAAACAAAAAAGATATTTTTTAATAAAAAGAAAAACTGAATTTTTAGACAATTAAATAATAAAAAATATACTTTAAGACACGCAATCACAGTTGTGACAAGCACGGGTACGGTAGTACCCAAATAAGGGATTTAAAGAAAATACAAAATTAAATAATATCTTTCTTTAGTGTTAGTCACGTTATTGGTGGAGGCGCCGGGTATACCAAGAGGGATGAATATCGTTGTTGGTGGAGGCGCCGGGTATTTATATGTGTGACGCTAGTCTCGCGCGATACCGAAGAAGGAGGGTAGTAGTATTTAGATTGGCAATCATCTAACCCTGGGGGAGTCTGGAGTCTGGACTCACAATACATCAATAGCACGTGATGTCACGGAGCCGCCGCTCAAAGGGACCCGACTGCACCAAAAGAGCAATCTCGTGCAGTTTATTTGCCTTCCTTGCGGTTAGACTGGAGCATAGATACTAATATAGACTGGAGCTAGCATCGCTTCGTCTCGAGGACCTCGCGACATTTTGAAACTATACGAGAGAATCATTTTATGTGAACTTAAAACATACACTAATGTATGGAGTCAATACTCAATAGTCGAAACATATATTTTAAAAGACATCTTGGAGAGCGGGCCTATTCATAAATACACCAAATGTTTATTTTAGGGCTAGGCTATGACATGTCATTCAATATCGATATTACACGAAAATAAAATGTCAATGTCGATATATAGAAATTTGATTATTGTGCAAACAAATTTCAAATTTCAAACTAAAGTTAAAAAATATGCAATTAAAGAAATTTCATTCAAGGGGAAGGCCTACTATTAATAATTTGCGGCTAAATAGGGTTGATAAGGTATCGCCAAAAATTAATAACGATGTTTACGTTCTCACACTCGCGTTGAATGACCCGGCACCTCCACCATTTGTAAAAGTCAGTATGAATTTACTCAAGGCTACCCGGAACCTCCACCATAATTAAGCTCGCGAACCACAATCGAATTATTTTCTTAGGTATTTACAGCATTTTTGACTTACACATTTATATTCCAAAAAATATCTAAACTCGTTCTAGTTTTTTAAGTTTTTGAAAGATTTAAATGATTTTTGATTTTTGATATTTCGATATGGAGTCGAAAATATTGAAATCGGAAATATTCCCACACATAGGCCTATAAATATCGTACCGAACTATCGATTTTCAGCCCTAGTTTGTATGTTATTAGTTATTAGAATATTTTTTTTATCAAGAGATTTACTCTCGACCAGAAGTATATCAATGGCTGGCTGTAGTAGATGCAACTAGACCGGTAGACCCCTTGATGATTTACTAACGGTCGATGTTATATGACTGCAGTCAATATGTACTTGTTTTCTGTCAAACTTAGTATAGTTGTCAAGAAATTTGTAGCAATGTATACAGTTGGGCAACATTATCATTATTAGCATAAGCAAGAAAAATTTACCGAACCAAACTATAGACGTGACTTTTAAATCCATCAAAGATTATCAAAACGAAAAGCCAAATTGATGGAAATGGGTGAAAAATAATTTTCTCGTTGGAACGTCACATACCAATCAAATGCACCCTTCAATACACCGTAAACCGCTTACTAAAGTCATCTTGCTATTCCCGTTTGGCAGTCATCCGTGTGGCCAATGAGAGGACGATATGTTACCGGGGATCCCCCCCCCCCTGGGGGTTCACCCCCAAATGGCCACCGTCGCCCCCACGGCCCGATTGACCGTCAAAAGCAAATAAGATTAGTGGGTCTCCTGTCTGGATTAGTACATAGGATGCCAACAGTTTTCCAATGTTTGCACGGGTGAATTATTGCTATTAGATCGGGCAGACGGCCAACCGTGTGCCACCATTCAGCACTGCAGTTGCATCCAGAGATAAATCGAGAGTAATAGCTTCCCCTATCGTTCGCCAGATATGATATGCGAGACTATTTCCATCCGCAATGTATATAACACAGAAAATCTGAATCTGTATGTCTATATTCTATCACTTTCAGACCCAAGGTATTTTTTTTGCTAAATTAAGAACTTGAAGAAAAAAAATCTAAGATAGTTATTGTTTTTCAAATTCTTAAATTGTGTTTTTAGGAAATTTATGGAAATTTTGTCTTTTGAATAAATGCTTCATTTTAAGTAGAAATTCAAATTTGAAATTTATTTCTAAAACTAGTTTTTTCTCTGAATTTTTTGTATTTTTCGTATCTCAAATAATAGCAATACTAGATTTAGTAAATTTCCGGGACAAACCTAATTTTTTCCATTTTTAGCTGTGTTTTACAGATTTGTATTTTCAATCTTCTCCAAAAATTTCACTTTTTCTCCTATTGGCACGTTTTTTTAATTTCCCCCTTTTTTATTGGGTCAAATTGAAAAACCCTATTATTATGAGCAAGAAAAATTCAAAAACCCTGCCTACACGTTTGTGTAGCAAGGGTCTTAAAGGTCTATTGAGAGTACAAACATAAGAATTGAAATATCCCCTCTTTTCATTTTTTCCCTCAACCCGAGAATTAATATTTCTCGGATTGGAATCTTCTTTTTAAAAAATATCTCCTTTCAAACTAATAAAAAACTTCTTCCGCGCTTTATAAAAGAAAATAATATGAGAAACTGCTCATCGCTGCCACTTACTGGAATACTGCCGATTCATTGAGTTCACAACAAAGCTCTCGTAATGAAAGAAATAAAAAAGTTTGCGTTTTTGTACAACTTTCATTAAGCCCACCCCCTTCTCGGTATCTTTCGTCGTCTACTCCGGAGCAATCTTCTTCGTTTAATTGTCTTACGCCTTGTTGGGTACGTCTTCTTGCACTCGGCAGACGCATTACCCAACACTGTTTATTAACGAAGGTAATAAATAACAGGGGGGAAGGGGGGGGGGTAGCGACCACCGTTTTAATTTGGTTATTCGCAAAGGTTTATTAAATCAACGGGGTAGGTCTTGATTATTTTGTCGAGAGGATAATCGCGAGGAGGGAAGTCTTCTAAATGAATGGAAGGTTGGTGTCGAGATGAAATGTGTGTGTGGACTGCAAGGGTCTGTGGGAGTAAGAATGTAAACCAAAGCAACTGACTACAATAACCAACCGTACGACAATCGATGAGATTCATTCGAACCCCAGTTAACAGCTCGTTTTAAAACTGAATTTTTATTATCTTGTTTAATATTGTGCAATTTTATTTTTTGTTCGTATTTTATTCAACAAATCCAACAAAAATAAATCTTTTAAGTGAAAATTTATTAGTCACTCTTTCTTTGATTTCAAATTAGCCACATACCAAACAGTAGTCGCTGAGACATTGGTCTAGAAAACCTAGGTATGTTGATTCCTGTTGTGTCGTGGGGAATTGGAGCCTGGAGATATGGTTGGCAAGGTGACGATCTTCATTTATCCCTGAAGTAATAGCACAAAGCGAATAGAATCCTTTGAGCGATGCGCACGTCTTGTCGGAGTCACCACAGTCCAGTCTATAGTGATTTGAGTTCTGACCCACCCCAGCCAAGATAGGAAAGGGGGAGGGGGCACAATCAGTTGAAATGAAAGCGCACGTTGACCACTGAACGCCAGAAATCAACAGCAAATCGTTCTTTTCTCGCTTATTTCTTCAAATCGAGCATTTCTTTTCATATAGTCTTCCTTGTGGCTGAATGCTCGCAATCTCCACCCTTGTCCCTTTCGTCCTCGCCACCCCCTATCATCATCCCCTTCTTCCCCTCAACCTCGCAGCCTTAATAGCCCATTCTGCACATTTGCCGGTGTATACCACGGTAGGGGGGAGGCTGAGAATGATACTTGAAGACGTGCGAAAGTATGAGGGAGTGTAGACAGGTGTATGAGTAGGATATGCCATGAATGCCCATGATGAAAGTGTCTTGAGCGTTACTGAAAGCGGCTTGTTACCCTACGGTACAGTCATGTTTGCGTGTCTCATTGGCCTTCTGACATCAAAGATATAAAAGTAAAGTTCATAGTTGTAATGGAAGAACAGAAGAAATAATTTGATCTTTGGTCGCACTTGTTAGTACCGTACATGATAACGTATATCAAGATGTGTATTACAGTATTAGGAAGAGTTGGACGTCCATAACTTCACGCTGATACACAATTTATTTCATCTTCACCATTTCGGTTTTGCAAACTTTATGTGTAAGAAGTTTGTAAAATTTATTTTTTATGCACTAGGAAAACGCTTAAGTCCCGCCGCGTTGTTGGATGAGCGTAATTGGTGCATTGAGCTGCCATGTGTTATGCGGATTTTCTGTTGTTCTGTGAAAAAATTATTACTAAATTGAAGATTTTTTTAAAATTAAATTAAATTTAAAAAAAATTAACTAAAATTTTAATTTTTTTTAATTAATCGCAATTTTAAAAAGGAAAAAATCGTAATATTGAAATTTTGATAAGAAATAATTATTCGATTGCGCACAAATTTTACACGAATTTATTAATTTATAAAATTAAGGTTCTGTGAAAAAATCATTACAATAGGATAAAACATGTAGGTGTTATAAGCCGAAGAAATTTAAAAATCGAAAAAAGTCGTAAAATTGCGATTTTCGTAAAAAATAGTTTTTTGATAACGCTCAAATTTCACATGAATATATCAATTCATGAAATAAGGGTTCTGTGAAAAAATCATTACAATCGGACAAAGCATGTAGGTGTTGATAAGTCGAAGAAATTTTAAAAAATTGAAAAAAATCGTAAAATTGCGATTTTCATGATAAATAATTTTTCGATTGTGCTCAAAAACGTGGCAGTTCTAAGTTCAGAGATTTCGAAGACCTCCATAAAATTTCATCGTAATCGGAGTATCGGTTTAGCCGGAATCGTGTTAACAAACAGACAAAAATACAGAAAGAAAAAAAAAATCCGGATTTTTTTCTCCAGTGTAGTGAAATGGAATCTTCGCTTCGCTCGCTACGCTCATCCAAATACATTCAAGATTCATAAATTTAATTTTACTATGTCATACCATGTGCAAGATTTCAACCACATAACATTCGCATGTCACCTTTCATTTAGATTACTTTCTTTTAAAATAATTCGTAATTGGGTTTGGTATAACCACTTTGGTGGTGTTGGTGCCTGCATGCACTTTACTAATAACATACTTTTAGTCAATTATCCCATTTATCGAATACTTCCATGTCAACATTTGTTTCGTTATTTAGGCTAAAGAATGTAATGTAGTGATACGTTATTATGGTATAAGATAGGGTACAAGGTAAGGTAAGGGAATGAGGTAACGTATAAATAAGGTAATGACGTAATGTAATGATATAATGCAATGATGTAAATAAATGATAAATTATGATGTAAAAAGAGTACAACTAGTTAAATTTTACCAATTAAAAATCACTTGTTTTCAGTGATTTTAAATCAATACAGTTACTTATTTTTATTGATTGCTAATCTGTATGAAACTAGCGGTGCTACAAGTACGAGCCACTATAGCACCAATCTATCAATTGCTCGGGCTGCGCTAGTAAAAAGAGCCCGGCGTCGCTAGCATTCCATGCATCGAGTGTTGGACAAAAGCTCTAGTGCTCGCTGGGGAAAACAATGACAAGCTCGCAGGGAGATTTACTGCAGTACAGGTCAGAGCGGAGCGCAACAGGATGCCATCAGTTTCTCATTAGCTGGCTTGTTACACACAAGAAACACCAACAACACTAGTATTGAGAATAGTTTTAATATAATAACAAATATTGTGATAAATTAACTAGTTTGTGTCAACTGTGTTCTGTGTGGTGTAACACCTTTGGCTGCATAGATAAGACGAAACAAGTTGCGAGTACTTTGTATATAGGTCTAAATATCAATTATTCCGGTTTTCAAAAAAAAATAGCCAACACTGGGAGTAATAATTAATGTGTTTATTTTTTAAAGTTATAATAAGTTAATATGTATAGGTAACATGCATCTTCTCTCTTAGCATATAGAAATTGCAAAAAAATTAAATAATAGGACTATAAGTTCGACAATTTTTTTAAACTGTTTTTTACAAACTTTGTTCTTATATTTACTACAATTCAAAATTAAAAAGTCGCCCAACCGGGATTCAGAACCACGGGTCTTTCAATTCAGTGAGCTTTCTTATTGTTTTATTTTGATTGTTCTATTTAATTATCACTATTTACCGGTAAACGGATTGAAATGTACGCCTACACAACCGATTTAAGAAAACACGGACAAGAAAATATAACTACCAGAACATTCATAAATCATAATCGATACAGAACAAAAATTAATAACGCTTTTCAATGATTAAATTACAATTTGAGTGATATTCCCTCATCAGGGCCACGTGAGTTAATGACCGTATCCAATCTAAGCTAATTCGCTCCGAACTGAACAGCTTGCATTCAAGAATAAATCACATCTCTAATCCTAATGGACGACAGTGAAATAAAAATTACTCTTAATCTTCATCTCTATGGCCTCACATTAATTAATTAACTAATGGGATCTTTTAAATAAAACTTCCCTGCTTTCACGTGTATAGGAGCTAGGCCATTACTAAATAATCCCAAGACATTCCCTTAGTAGCAAAGATAGGGATTTTAATTTAAAAATACACTGATGAGAAGGAGGCATAATTAAAATCTCTGAACCGAGCTTGAAGCAATGAATGTTTGATCAATGGTGGTAGACGATCAGGGTTGCAACAAGGAAAGATGTTATACGACTAAGGGAATAATTATACATCAATTATTTCTTTATTAATTAACGAGTTTTTCAGCCATGTAGCGCATATAGAAACAGCGTGGAAAAATTCGCCGTACTCTTCACAGCAATAAAGCAAGGGAGAGAAGAGAATTCCTAATTAACCCTACAAAATGTGAAGTTCATTAGCTGGGAATAAAGGAAACAGCTATTAAACAAAATAACGGACGTGATAAAGAACTCTAAGAAGGGTTGTTACCAGAAAGTAATGTGTAATGCGTCAGTAAAGTCATACGGTAACGACTTGGGATGTTGGCGAAATTACGTATTAAGTTTAACTAGATGAGAAGAAAAGTTTGGATATGGAGGTTTTTTTTTAGCGCAAAGCACTGACGATTATGTGTGTAAATAAATTTAAACAGACGTTTCTAAGCCACCTGTAACTGAATTTGTGTAAGAAGTAGCAGTTAAAGAGTCATACAACGAAACGGTTATTATTTTACAGGTTAAGTTTAAAGGTACGTAAAAAAAAAAACTTGCGATAAAACATACTAATTTGTAGCCTCTATTATTCCCCAAAAAACGTTTCAGAAGAAAACTGTCATTTGGTCGAATGAAAATTAACATGTTTGTTTTAGGACTAAAAGAAAGAATACAGTAGGTTATAGCTCCTTCTCTTTAAACAGGCGGGGGGGGGGGGGGGGTCCTAAGGTTTAGCAAAACACACACAAAAACACTTCCATACCTCATATCTAGACGCAAGTAATTAACTACGTACTACATTAATTTTTGTGCTAAGGCGCTATTATTATTTTTGTTTTTTTCTTTCTTGTGGCTGACCATTGAATATGATTATAGAAAATTAATAACAAAATTGGTATTTTTTCTTTTCCGTTCCAAAATATAATTTATATCAATTTTCATTCGACATTCAATGCCATAATTTTCTTTGACAATAACACTACAATAATACTAGTGGCGAGGTGGTGTGTAGAAATGATTATGATTTGATTCGTAGGACTTTACACTATTCAAAATAAAACGGTGATTCTGTTGACTTCAATGTTTTATTTTGAGTAGTGTATAGCCCTACAAATCACAATCATTAACCTGACCTACTCTAAAATTATTTCGTCATTCAAGAGTGCGTAGAAATGTTGGGACTTGAGAGGCAACACTTCTAATCTACATGGGTTCGAAACCACAGCCCTCTGAAAGGAGAAATGAACCCACACAACCGTCCGGCTGAGCCACCCACCTTAATTAAACTCTCAATTATTCTAGGTTAATTAAAACACAATGCTATCTTCCGGTGGACAGTTATTGCAAGGCCAAAGCTGGCCTAGTATTTGTCACGTACCGGGTTCGATTTAGGCCAGGAACAACATTTGCGTGAATTTGGTATATCCGTATTTTGTTTATGTAATTGTAATAGTAATAATCATTAATATAAACAATAATCTCAATTAAAAAAGTATCATTAAAGTAATTCAAGTAAATATAGTTGTAATTGTAATTGTGTTCCCTGAACGTTGGCACATTGACGTTAGTACACGTACATGTTTATAATTTGTTTGATTTGTATCTTCAAAAATACCGAACAGTCGGTACAAAAGAGCGCATGTAAATAATAAACTAAGACCCATTATCCGACAGACCTAAGAGTAAAATAAATAAGAAGCAAAAAATAAATAAATCACAAATATAGAGTATAGATTGATAATAATTGAACATCATCTAGTCATGCAAGGAAGTGTTATTATGTAAAATAATTAGGGAGCGAACCTATCTGTTCATCTGTCCGTCTGTGCGTGTCACGTGTCGGGACACGACCTCCAATTGACATGAATTTTTGGTTGATATTGGTCTTGAACTGGGATGATAGAGAATAGTTTGGTGACTCTAAAAGTAGGGGGTGGGTTACTACATTGATATTGAACCCCTATTGTAGGCTAGATTAGCAGTCGGTGGTCCACTTCCGTGACAATTAGAAGCCATCTTGAAATTCCAGTTTACATGTTTATTAAATGGGAGCGATTTGTAGCCCAAATAGTTCTCAAGATTTCCGCCAGGTTTACAGGTAAGCATACTAGCCTTTAACACCAAATTATTACTAAATTCCCTTATGCAATAACTTCGTATTGTTTCTTTTTGTTTAATACCATGCTGCACAAGCTAAAACCATATCAAACAATCCAGTAAAATACTTTATTGCATTAAAAAAGCATCAAGTAAAACGCCAAATCGCCATCTTGAAATGGGCCGATTGACTCTTCAATTTGCTACGCTCGCGCCTGTGCGGAGGTATTGGAGACTGCGAATCTGGCCTACAATTATAGGGGTTCAATATCAATGGTCTACTATCACTCAAAACGTAGATATTTTCGAACCCGGCACCTCCACCAAAACTGTAAAGTTTTGATTTTGTGTATTCTTTTTCGGCAATCTGTTGATTAAGTAGCTTTGCTCTCTATTTTGGATATCTACTCTAGTACATCAATAATTTTAAAGAATTTGTTTAAAAATCGTCACTCAAAACGTAGATTTCTTCAAACCCGGCACCTCCACCAAAACCTAAAGTTTTTATTTTGTGTCTTTTTCGTCGATTTGTTGATTAAGTAGCTTCCTCTTTATTCTGAGTACTTCCATACCCGTGCTTGTTTTAGAAGTTATTTCTTATTTCTTATAAAAGGGCGTTTGTTTACGTGAATCAAAGTGCAATATCGAGTAATAAGAACTACTCCTCACAACATAGAGTACCTGCCGTAGAGTGTATAAAGTGTAGTAATGAAGTATAAGACACTCAACGCCTATCTGCTCATCCGATTAACTCGCAATACACCGTGCGACAAAATGCTACAAGCGAGAGGGAGAAAGATAGATAAAGGTCTTTACTGTCTAGGCGGGAGAGAGAGAGAGAGAGATCCCATCCTAGTTTGTTTCAAATGATCGTTTTCTATTATCCCTCGGTTTAGCTACAACAAGACTGCTGAAGCCAATCAAGAGAGAGGCGCCTGGGGTAAATGAGAAACAGTCTCTATATCTTCAACCCGATTGATCAGACCACCCATTAAAAGCTGTTGGAATTAGATTGGAGCGACTCTCGACACGGGAACATAATCCTATCCTGTCTCTGGTCGTCATGTTCTATTATATTTCTGGGGCGAGGTGGGGAGACTGATGACCGTGGCAAGAGGGAAGAGAAACGGTCACTACAGTCCAGTGAAGCAGGAGTAGGACGCTTGATCAAAGACAACAAGCAAGCAAGCACCTGGCTATCAGAAATGTAGTAAATAAATAAATACATGTATTTATTAGGGTCTACCCACTCACTCAGTAATTTCTTTAAATCCTGTACAATTTTGACGAATAATAGATTTGAAAAGGTCATTTTCCTATTTGTGTAAATAAATATATTTTCAGAAATATTACGATCACAACTATTTAACGGCATTGTGTACGACTGGACGCAGCTAGAAATCACTATCAAATTAACAAGAGAAAGTAAATCCAGATGAAAATTTGCATTCGTACACTTCAAACTACGTCTACATTTTCCATCGATCAACATGACTTTATGTGTATACTCAGAAAAGTGATGACCATCTTCGTAAATGTTTTTTTTTCTCTCTCTCTCTCTCGTTTGGTTTAGCGAAATATGTAAATATCGGTCAAAAATGCTTGTTTTTAAATTGACTACTGAATCGCAAGGGATTGTAATCCATGCAAAAGGGCTACACGAGAAATTCGGGTTTAAGTTATCTATCGGAGGGTTAACAAAGAACCAAAATATGTATTTTTCTGCATAAAATTTATACGAAATTATTATACTCGTGAAAGTGAGCGTCCGCACCAAAGCAAAGTTGATGTTCACAATTCAATGACAGCTGTCATAAATATCTGGGACTAAATTTTTATATGACGCAAATTGTTTCGTCTGCCGGTATACAAAACAGGTTAAAATTACCTAGGGCATTTCGTTTTTATTGTTAGTGAGCGATATTCCAAAGCTTCCACGCGTTATCAAAGCTATTAGTGATAGTGTGGCATTGGTTGCATGTGACCTACTTTTTATGATAAGTTGCACGTTAAAGCCTGCTTTGATAAGCAACAGGTAACTAGAATGTTAAAAATAATTTACAATGGTAAACCACAACATAAGTTTATAAACTATCTTGTATTACATGTTAGGAACTTTGTAAGGTAGCCCTAAAACAATAATATCAAAATTATTATATTTAAAAATATACTAACGACACGAAGGCAATTACGTAGACATATTCACAATGAAAGCGAACTTTAGAGAAGGAAAGAAAAATTCAATCTCTTCAGGTAATTAGGAAATTTGGATTGTTGGGAATTAAGATGTAATGTCCAAGACTAGAAATGTGACTCAATCCTTGCATCACCTACTATGACGTAGGAAAATGATGGATAAATATCTTCAAATTGAAATTATTTGCGATTGGCTGTTAGAAGGAGTTAATTCTTGCATTCACAAAGGTTGGGACGAATTTTATTCAGATGGGATTGCCGATCGCTGGAATTGCTCCCTCTGACTATACTTCCCAGATTACGACCTAGTCAGAATAAGAAGACAAAATGAACCGACAAAATGGATGCGGAACTAGATATCATACGTACTATTTCCAAGGGAGGTGTACGCTGCACAATCATCACAAACCCGACAAATACGTAGAACGGCGGAAGCCATGTGAAGCTTTCAAAGCGGCACATTTATGGATTAACGGCTGTGTCTTTGTTTAAGGGTCGCACGACCTAGCTTGCCATCCACCCATTACATGATTAAACTTCACGTGTACTACCCGTTATGTCTTGCTGAAACTAGACTCAATTCACCAGAAAGGTAAAACCCAATTCCCAGACCAATTTGCGTCAATTTCCCGGCTTGGGCACAAATCTAGGCGGTAAATCACGTGTAAAATATACCGTGTTAGCATTGACGGATTGAAGTTTTGCGCGGTTTTGTTTTGAATTTTAAAATTTACAATTCCTATTCTCACCATTCCCCGTATGTTAAACTATCCTAATACTAGGTGTTTCATTACAAATACTTTGAGAAAGGTCCGCGCGTTAGATTAAAGTTTTTTTTTAGTTTAGGTGGACAACAATTCTTTGCAGTGGCTTGTTACACCAAATTTAGGTGATGAAGTTAAGTTCACTTTGGATGGTTGCAATAGTCTATACCGTAAAAAACCTGGTTACAAATTCCGCTAGGTGATTTGGTAATTTTTCGACTTTTCTTCAGTAACATTAAATCCAAAAGTGATCCTAATTAATATGGGAAAAGTTAATCTCCCTGTTGGTCAGAATGGCAAATCACCCGAATAGTGAAAATTAAAAAACCTACTTTTCCGTAAGACTTTTTATAGATTCTGGCATTGTTTAAATTTTACTTCAAATTACTTCAAATAAATAACTTATGGGCGTCAAGTTGAAGTTTATCATTTAAGGCAGATTGCCAATATGAAAAAATCGCACGAAAAATTCGAAAAAAATGTAAAATACGATATTCATGGAAATATTTCTTCGATTGTCCAAAAACATATACACTTAAGTTCAGAGATTTCGAAGGTCCTGTCAATTTTCATAAGATCGGATAGCGTTTGTCTGGTAGAGAGTTACAAACAGACAAAAAAACAAACAAAAAAAAACAAAAAAAAAAAAAACACCCGAGCTAAATTTTTGGGGTCAGTGAAATTGAAGTCTTCGCTTCACTCGCTTCGCTCGCTACGCTCATCCAACAAGACATCATTTGTAGTAAAGGATTGCGTTATTATAATATAAATTTTCTCTTTTGGAAATCTATTCAGAAATAATACAAACAATCTCAGTCGGGTCTCTCGATTACACCAATAATTCCTAAGTTTTGAAGTTAACCGTCACGGTATAGGAGGGGTAGAGCGTCCGACCGGCAAGCGGGAGACCTGGGTTCGATACCCGGCTGAGATGGATTTATAATTTCTGGATGGATTTCTATAACAGTAATCAATTAAATCCAGCAAGAGTGATCCCTATTAATTAAATCGAGAAATTAATTTTCTCGATTTGGATAGTTGGGAAATACTCCCGTAGATGAAATTTTGACCCTACCGTTTTCCCGGTCAAGCTGTATTTTGTAATTTCTGGATTGTATTAAATATTTATTATAATTATCTTTAAAAGGATGAAACAATTTTAGAGGGGGTCAGGTTAATGTTTATGATTTGAAGGACTATACACTACTAAAAATAAACCGGACGAAGAAGGTTGATTAACCTTTGAAATATTGTAATCGCTGTTTTATTTTGAGTATAGTGTATAGTTCTGCAAATTATTATCATTATAATTATCTTTTTATGTGCCTTATTGCTAGGACGTACTCAAAGTCACATTTAAGTGCAGCATAGTATATCATTAGTCATAACATATTATTGCTAGGCTGAAGTCAGTAACCCAGAAGTTAAATTATACGAATTCTTATAATCAAACTTGGAATGTTCTGCATTACAAGCAAGTACACAAGTGGACTAATTGTGTAATTATATTATTGGCCATAAAATTCAGCTTTACAAATAGCTCAGTGAATACACTATGGAATAGTGTATATGATAAAATAATTTCAATGAATATACCTGACCCACTAATTTATTTATGGTTTCCACCTGATTGCCATTTCCACCCTTAATCTCGATTCCAGTGTGACTGAACGCTTACCGAATGGTTTACCATTCGCGTTCTGTGGGAGAGAAACAATATTCGAAGTGTCAAACCCTCTTCAGAACTCGAATAACTGTTTTGAGCTATCCAATCGCAAACTTTCTGAAAATGGGTTTGTTCTTTCATAAAGTTAGAATTGCCAAAACTAGGATAATTCGATTTGAAACATAGCTGAAACCAGCCAAGTAAGTTGCGTTTAATCTATATTAAGGCATTACATAGATGAAGCATTTTGAAATCGGTGTCAATAAGTTTAGTGCATACCGGATGCTATTTACTATTAAATCATAAACTAAATTAAATTTACATTTTTACTTTTAAATGGAACTAGCATATCGAAAGTCATCTAAAGTAGCTATATTTTACACTTTTTTAACAAAGAATTTCGATACCTAATATAAATACTGAGAACGGACAGGTTAAATAATAAAATACAATTTTAGGACCTATCATGTTCTGTATAACAAAATTAATAAATTAAAGCACTATTTCGGGTATTTCCAACACCCTTCTAATGAACGATAAGTAGTGATTGTGGCTATTTAAAGTTCTACGCAAGTTCAAATTTACCTCAGTTCCAATTCACAGTTTTAAAATTACTTGCACACTTCTAGCACAGATAATAGTTCCAATTCACAGCTTTAAAATTACTTGCACACTTCTAGTATTGACAGAGATGTGAAAATATTGTTTTCTTATGTAGGTCAGTATATCTAATAAATTTTACTTTAATCACCTTGAATTTTATCTTATTTTATAGTGTTATTGTTATTTTTATGATATTGCTATTATTGTGTAAATCAGACGAACAACTTCACTGATTGTCTATTTTAAACTTATAATTGCATAACCTGTATTTGTATTCTTTATTATGTCCGAATAAGACTCCATCTTCTGCCATCTTGGTCTCATTAAAATTATACAATTACAAAACAAATTAAAAATTAAAAATTATACCACAATCATGACCAACACAATAGTTCTATGGTTTTGTTATTATTCTATGTTAGTTTTGTTATGATAAGTCCTAAAATGGTATTTCATTACATAACAGTATTTCTAAATCTGTCAATAAGACTTAAATCTTAAGGGAAGTCAGCAAAGTTCCTCGTCTGTTACACAGGTATTAAATAACAAACACCATTAAATTAAATTTAAATTTAAATTTAATACTTTGAGGAAGCAGTTCTAAATCAATGACGAGCGTATTTGAAGGTTAACTCACTCAAGCTAGCTAATACTTGTAATACATCAGTTGTTGTAGAACTATTAAACTAATAAGATTTTAAGAAGTCCTCTGACAAGCATTTCGAAATGTCAATTAGATTTAAAGTGCATTATGTAACTAACCAAACAATCCAGCGCACCTGCAGATAAATTACAAAGTAAACTCATTAAATTAAGCATTATTCTAATTACTTGATAAATAATTTGGAAATCAGTGTCAATTTGAGTTAAAACTTATGGTAAGTCTTGCAGCCGAGCTAGCTCTATCCCTACTGATGCCGTGGAATTAATAGGTAAACTTTATTAATTAGCTATTTACATGATTAAGTTAGCAATTCGAAATCTGTGTCAATTAGATTTAAATAACATTATGGGAAGCTAGCTGTAGCCAAGTTACCCATATCGTTCTCCTGTAGACGAACTATAATAGTAAACTATAATAAACTTTTAGAACTAATAATAATAACTATATGATGTTATTACTTGAGGAACAATCTAGAAATTTCCGTGGTAAATCAAGTTTAAACATGAGGAATGCAGCCAAGCTACTGATGTAGAAGATTTTGATATTTTGACAATTAAGTAAGCAATTCGAAATCTGTGTCAATTAGATTTGAACAGCATTGCGGGAAGTCAGCCAGCAAAGCTACCAATATCTACCCTGATGAATAGCCTAGTAAACTAAATTAAATTAACTTTTATTTTATTACTTGAGGAATAATTAAGAAATCCGTGCTAATTCAAGTTGAAACATATGGGAAGCCAGCCAAGCTAGCTATATCTAAACTGATTTAGAGTAAAGTTCGAAATCTATGTTAATTAGATTTAAATCGCGTTATGGGAAGCTTGCCATGCAGCCAAGCTAGCTAATCACAACTGATGCAGAATAAAGTTTATTAATTACTATTTATACAATTAAATAAGCAGTTCGAAATTAATGTCAATTAAATTTCAATCGCGTTAAGGTAAGCCAGCCTGCCAAGCTATAGGTGCCCTCTGATTCACAGTCGGCAAAGAGTGCGACTCTACTAATGGGTGTGGATTATTACATGACAGACGGTTAGTGATTGATGCACTTTACGGGGTGTTCCGTACATATTGCAAACACGGAAGCTATCTATCATAGCGCGTCAGCACTTTGTCAACGAGGCTAATTGCGATTAATGATGATGAAGACAGGGCGAACATTGACGGACGTGACGTATGTGAGGGGATTCGGTTACCACCGGGGGGCTAGACGTAGGTACTGTCACGTGTTTTAGGCGAAATCTCATTTGCAGTCATCGAAACTTTGCGCGATTCGAAAAAATCAAAGAAGCAGAACTGTGATGGAACTCAAACATACACAAAAACAAAATATCACTAACAAAAATATATATTATTGGCTCTGTAATTATTTTAGTTTGTGTTTAAAAGTGTTTACTGTGCGCAAATGCATGGGGGAGGTTCAAATAACCATAATACACCCATGAATGATAAATGGCGTGACAGCTTTACTATGCAGTAATAGATCAACGAAGAGGTTATTTCAAAGATTTTTTTAGTGTATTATTCAATATAATTCATCCACTGTCTACACATTGTAGTCAATGTGTTTTTTGTTTCTAACTATTTTAATCTAGAAAAGTGTCGAAAGCATAACTTTCCATGTATTCAATTTCATTAATTTACTTTACATAATTTATTTGTAATATAAAACCATTTGACAGTGTTTGAGTTCATACATTTGTATTTTTTTAAAGTTCTTGTATTTGTAATTGTAATAATTATCTTCTTGTACCATGACAGTCACAATTAATTAATTGTCCTTCACATTTGATTTGTTTACGAATAAACAAATACATTTTCAAGAGAACACTGAAAACTGAATTTGTGTTTCAAATTTCAAATCGAGTTTACATGAATTTCTCCGCAATCTTCACGAAACATTGTCTATACGCGATTGTAACCCGCGTTCGGATATAAATTAATTTGCCTTTCCTTTGTTTGGTTCTGTTCTCAATCGAATTACTCTAAGGTAGAATCAAACTTGTCGGTCGGCGCACGAGCTCCAGTCGAGGGTTAATGGTCCTCACCTAACGCCGGCGACAAAGGCTAATAGAGGGTGAACGTAGTGCCTGCCAGAACGACGTAGTCTACTGCTGATGAGATGGCTTTATAAGTCAGATCGAGTCAGGGCGCGGTGGAGTGTGAAGGATCCGAGTTGGCACTGGTGAACGGTGCTGTTTGACAAATACGAGCCCTTATGATAGAAGTGAGCGGTCACATAACAATATCTCACTCAAGGTTGATCTATCGGCCTATTTTATTTTTTTAAAGCTAGTTTACCAAAACAACGGACATAGTTTATCAATTATGATCATATGACATTTACAAAACAATTTTTTTTTCGGTTGAGCGTACCGCACCAAATATAGACTTATAGTGAAATTTATGAGTTGACGTATACCCCGGACATATTCCTGCTCATAATTTTTTGGATGGAAGGCTCATTTTTGTTTTTATTTGTAACACGTAATCTTGCCTACAAACTGACATAACTTGTAAATTTTTTCTCATTAATATCTTACACGGTACGAATTTATTCTTCCGCCGGTACAAATACTAACTTTGTACCGGGGGAAGAAATAAATTAGTTGACATTTTTACCTAGATTTCTTTGTCTTTGCAAAATACTGCAACGTTCAGAAAATCCAGAAAATGTCTAGCATCAAAGCAGGGTTATTAAAGAGCACATGCACGCATCACTTCTCCGTCCGTCCGTCTGTGAGTGTCACGTCTCACGATAAAAACCGAACATGACATCCGATTTACATGCATTTTTTGTTGATATTGTTCTTCGGCAAGAATGATACCGAATGTCTTTGGTGACTCTTGGGGTTAGGGGAAAAGTTAGACGGCCTTTTTTAATAAGGGTAATTTTTATGTACTCGGCACATGCGCCAATCAAGTTCAATAAAAGAAGATTTTATTTGCGTGTTCTCCTGCGACAATCTGTTGAGTAAGTAGCTTCGCTCCCTAGTTTGGATTGCTCTTGTTTTATTCGCAGCCTCCTCACGAGGATTGACTCTTAGCTAGTACTCAAGCCCTAGCACGAGTAGGCCTTAGCTGGTGGATGGGTTTTATGCTAGATTAATACAATGTAGAAATTTTAATTCCAAAATAGCAGAAACAAGAAAAGAATAGTCTATGGCTATTTCATAGTAGTTCTACACTTTAGCTTTTGATATTCAACTACAAAATACGAATTACGAAACATCTTATTTAAAATGACTAGCATAAAAGAATTCCAACTGCGGTAGAAAACGCTACACCAAACTGCAAACTAGAATTCGAAGCTGGAGAAGTTTGGTCATCAGATAGGATTCTCTAAGATCGTTTCAAAGCTCACTCGTTCGTAAAGGAATTCAAATCTGGACGTACAACATTGTCTGGTACTACGCCACATTGTACACGATCAACCCGATGTCCCATGTCCCCCCGCATATACATGAGAATCGTTGCTATCAACCAACCAACCCGTCAGTCGTCATTGCGTCGTTTCGGTCAGGCTGAAGCAAGATTAACTCGGCTCCGATATGCATAGCGTGAAATTATCTCACTAATTACTGTTATAATTACATGCTGTTCATACAGTTGGAATAACTAGGAAACGGCATCCGTTCCGAGCCTAGGCTACATGTACAGGGGATGAGATATTGCGAGAGAGGGTGTAATTTGTAGTGGAACGAGATCGTCTAGCTCAGTTTTACAAAGATGGCGGATCAAAGAGTATGAGTTTGAGTTGATTACATTACAAAGAAAAAGTTGTGATTTTGATTTACGGTGTAGTTTTATTTTTATTTTTCAACATAACTGGAGTAAATTATATTTTAATTTCATATTTCCCAAACAGTAAAGATTTTGATTCACGATGGAATTTAATTTTAAATTTTTCAATATAACTGGAGATTTCTTTATTTCATTTAATATTTTCTAAGCACTAGGAAAACGCTTAAGTCCCGCCGCGTTGATGGATGAGCTTTTTAAAGTTTTTAGTTTGCGTGGGATATCTTTACTTTTGCAAGTGCTTTGTTTTGCTGCCTACGCATTGTAGGTGATTGTTGTCAAGTTTCTATTGTTTCTTGTCAATTGGTATTATTTACCGTAAAAAACTTATATTTAAAGCTTTATTTCTATGGATTCTGAATAGCTTTTTCAACTTTTTCTTTCAAAAGGTACTAAATCACCATAACCTTAATGTCCATGTATAATATGAACGTTGTAGCCCCACCCGTTTGGTCAGAAATGGCCCAAATGGCACGAAAATATCGTACAAAAAATCAAAAAACTTATATTAAAAGCTTTTTCTATAGATTTTGGCTAACTTTTTCAACTTTTCCTTTCAGAAAGCAATACATCACCATTATCTTAATGTCCATGTGAAATATGAACGTTGTAGCCCCACCCGTTTGGTCAGAATCAGCCCAAATGTCACGAAAATATCGCACTAAAAATCGAAAACAATCATAAAAGTACGATATTCATGAGAAATATTTCTTCGATTGTACCCAAAAACGTAGCAAGTCTAAGTTCAGAGATTTCGAAGGTCCCCTCCAATTTTTATCAAGATCGGATATGCTTGCAAAAAAAAAAAAAACAAAAAAAACAAACAAACAAAAAAACACCCGAGCTAAATCTTTTGGGGTGTCAGTGAAATTGAAGTCTTCACTTCGCTCGCTACGCTCATCCAATTAGTGATATTGATTTACGATTACATGTTATTTAATTTTTTAAATAAGACGAGTAAATTTAAGTCATACACGGTTTTCATTTGTGATAGAATACGTAATTGTTCTTTTATCTATATATTTTGAGTAAATTTGATAATACGAAAAGGTCACGATATTGATTTATGATTTTAATACAGCTGAATGAAAGGATAAGTTTCTGTGGAGGACAATTGGTTTGTGGTAATTCTGAAGGCAATAAAAATAATTGTCAACTCAATTAGATTTATGTGCTACGTACTGCTGGGCAGGATTTATGGTTTACACAAGCAGGGTGGTTTGTTTCACCGGCTAGAACTTAGCCCAAACCACTTGATTTCTTTACGAATTGCAGCACTGTGGCCGGTCACAGGGCAAGATACCGCATTTCAATTGTATGCTTTCGTGGATGAAATAAATTCATTTTGGCAAAGCGAGACTGTTCACTAGTTAATACAAAATATAAACATATAAGTTACAAATGACCATCTGAGTTAAGATTTTTAAGGATTTAATGCTGATTTTATTATACTGCAACATAACATTCATTCGTTGCTTTCAGCTGCTATCGAATAATACCAAAAAAGGCAAAAACATAACAGAACACAAATTCTAACATTTGGTTTTTAACAGGGAAATATGCATCGGGATAGTTCGCGTAGCCTACTCCTGTTAAATAATGCTGTAAGGTTAATTAAATGTCATTACTTCTCACAAAGGATATAAGCTTACACTTGGCTTAAACGGGACGATCTTTAAGGGCAACGAGGCAATCATAATTCAATATCCGGTATCGAGCGTAGCCTACCCCTATTAAATGATATTGAAAGGGTCAGCGACATTACTTCTCACGAATCACATAATCTCACGCTTGGTTTCAAACGGCCGAGGTGGATCCAATGGGGTGGCTATACGCAATAATAATTCAACCCCTTAGGGGCGTTCTAGCCTTCGAGCTCATAGACCTTCCGTACTTCAATAAAAACGATTCCCTATCATTTAGTAAGTGTTATAGTGGTAAAGTCAATCGCACGACCCCGGGCGGCGAGGGGTGAGGGGTGGGGGTAACTCTCTCTGTCTCTCTCCCACCCTCGCGAGCTAACGAACTCAGTCGAGCTCCACCCTCGGAATGAGGGGGGCAGAGACGGCTTGATCACCGTCCCCACGCGCCCAGGCCCGGGACTTTTACGTTCTTACCACCTCACATTCACATTTAATGACCCGGCACCTCCACCAAAACATAAACTTTAATTATAAAGCGGACTAAGTTAACTATACTGGCGCTGACGTCATCGACGAACAAACAATGTCCAAACAGACATCGGTATTTTAAAAAGGAAACTTTGACCAAACAGTTGGGCACGTTCCACCCTTGTACACGACGTCTGGAATTAATTACTTATGTAACATGTTAAAGCCCCAGAGAGTTAAATAGTAAATACATATGAGGCTGCTTTGAATTTAATGCCAGACTTGAAATGATATCGTCTCAATTGACTTCTCTGCACTAGAGCGTAATAGCAATCTGCAATGGGTAAATACGGGTTTAATTATGCGCCCTGTCTGCACAGGAAGTAGCTTAGGCTCGAGCCTTAGGCCCTCAGGCAAACTCGTCTGACTTGGGAGTTGGGATTACCTTTGATGGTTTGCATATTAACACTAACCACCATCCCAGAAGATCCGTTCACAATAACTTTTAAGTCGAGGTAGATGTACATTAGCGATACGATAGCTAGCGTAGTAGAGGGTATGATATATATACGTCTGGTTCGGAACATCAAAGTTTGCGAACTCTCTCAGTGTAGGACTGAGTGGGGGGGGGGGGGAGGAAGAGGAAACGGAAGGGAGGCCGACAGAAGAGGAGAGAGAATTTAATGACAAAACACTAAAATTTAATTTCTACCCATCAAGTTCTTAACAAGCAGTCGTAACCATGCTGATATCAATTACGCGATGTCATTCGAAAGTGGTTCGTTATTATTCCCTATAGTTGTGAGACCTGGTGTTGTCTTTTGTTCCTAGAGGAGGACTATTGATCCTTGGGACATCCTTACGTTGGCAATACATTATCTCTAGTCGACCTTATTACACCTCTATCCGCCCCCCACCCTCGCCCCACTCACAACCTACACCGTGAAGCTAGTAGAGAGGGAGCAAAAAATACACACTTCCAATTTTATAAGAGGCTAGATGCGACGTCGAGATGCCGGCGTCGCGACGCTACGAGTCTACTATGTAAGCAACGGGAAACCATATCCGCGGTATTAGGTATTCAGATTTTTTATTTTCAATTCTCTTTGCCTCCGGAGAATACCAAGGCCTCGGTTTTAATACTTTAAATGGGAAGGAATCAACATATTTCATGGGGGGAAGGGGTAAATACACCCCTTGAGATTCGAACGGTATCTCTACACGGAGAGCACTACAGTATGAGTACAATCCCTACATGCAAAAAATGTTTATAAAGAATAAACATTTAGAAAATTGTTGACTTATAATATTTTCTCATAGTTTAATGTTTGCGTTTTGTGATTTTTTTACCCTGAAAGATTTTTTTTTGAAACACACAAGTTAAATAAATTTCAACTAAAATGTTAATGATATTTTATCTGGCCGGTCTGTTATACAAATGGAAATTGAAGTAAGAATCGGCATTAGATGACATTAAACATGATGTGAAAAAACGATGTACGAATTTTCTCAAATATTAGTTAAACAAAACTATGGACATAGCATTGCAAAACTTTATTTAACGTATTTCTGGGTGCAGTAGTACCCTCAATAATTGACGATTATTTTGAATTCAATTACGTATACCCTGGACACATTCATGTTCATAAGTTTTTGATTAAAAAGGTAATTTGTGTTCTTAATTGTAACACATACTCTTGTATACAAACTTTTACTTTGAAATGTTTTCTCCTCAATATCTTGCATCGCACAATTATTTGCTGACTCCGGTACAGTTCATTTGTTCATTTGTACCGGAGGAGGAACCAAATAATGTAGATATTTTTTACTGATGAGTAATTAGAATCACACCTATTTTATTTTGTCATCTATATTGGTATTTTAGGGTTATAAAGTATACATTTTAAGCACACAGACCCAATTATTCCCAAGGTAACTGCGGCTAAGAAAGAATATCAGCAATATCCATATACCGTGTTTACCCAAGAATATAATACTTTGATCGCTTTGTCGTGCACGAACCTATCAAGTTAGCAAATTACCTACTAACCACACAGAATCGATTATGCAGTGAATTTTACAAATAGTTTTAAGTATAGAGAGAATATGCACGAATCTCGTTGCCTTGAGATAATAACTACATACAGCCATGCAGCCATTGACGTATTAGACGCCCCCGCAGACTCGAGGACGCGGGGGCGCTGGGACGTACAAAACAGTGAGGGAAACAGCAGTAACATGTTCGAACATATTCAATGCATTAGAAAGCTAACAAAAAAAATATAAAGACAGTCTTTTAAACACATTTTAAAGATGCGAACGAAACACCGTAAAATTTTCACTTTTTTTAGCTGCTGATAGTTAATTTGGCACAAGATTTTGGCAGACACCCCCACTCATATAAAATAAATATATAAGGTAACTTACAGGGCAAGGTAAAGTACCGGTACGTCAAAATATGATTTTCACACATTTTTACTGACATTTAAGAACTTTTCTACACAGTACAATAGTACAAGCTGCCATTACATCTGCATAGAGAGTTTATGCATTATGTGAACAAAATTTAACCCTCTATTAATTATTGATGAAAACATCATTATTTTGTACAAAGTAGAAGGCCTATTGATAGTTCCAAGAGAAAAGCTCTTTTTAAATTAAACCGACATTGAAAATGTAAAAAAGAAACGTAATACTATTAACTTATTAAGGGCGGTATTGTCTGAAGCTGACTAGTGGCGGGACGCCCAAATCCGAATGAGTTATCGTTTTTGACTGTAGTCGATTAATTGTTTTCTATACGAACTCGCTGCTGAAATGATGACGGGGCATTTTTAAATAATAATCCAAACTATGTGTAGAGAAGAAACTAAACTACGTATTATGCCCCCCCCCCCCCCCCCCCGCTTTGCATCGGTGGGTAACGAAATGGAGCTATGTAGGTTGGAATGTATAGGTATTTATATGTACAGGGGTTTCAGACTCGGTTAAATTATCAGAGTAGCTCTGTAATAAATTCTTAAGTACGTAACTTTCTTCACGTCGTTTATGTATCGAAATATTTCAGTACTTTTTAAACATTTCAAATGAAAAAAAGGACAGAGTTTCAATTCCAGCGTATGGCATTCGTTTTTACCGATGCTTCTCTCAATCATAAATAATATTATATGAACAATCCCTATGATGTTGAAATCAAGTTAAATTTATCACTTTGATTATTCTCCAAAGCAAATGAAAGTTCGAACCAATATCTATTGAGATTAAACTTTTCCGAAATTCGACGCCCAAGAAACTCAAGTAATAATTTTCAAAATACATAAACGACGACGACGACGACGACGACGACGACGACGACGACGAAAGGGCAAAGTTAAGATTAAGTTTGACAAATGACAAGTTCCCAACAATAGCTGTATACAACAAAGTTCATTTAAAATCCAACTCCCACACAAGTAAGTAAGTAAGTAACAGTCGTCGTAGCCGAGTGAGGCGAATCTAGTCGCGGCCCCAGACCACAATCAAAGGGGTGTCGCGCTGCTGGTAGCAGCACAGTCGCCGCCCCAGGGATGGCCCACCCCACATTTCCAAACTATTTCCTCTCTTCTACTTTATTTAACAAGATTCCCAGCTATTGTTATCGAGTTTGCAAGTGTGAGTTCGAGTTACGATCATGCGTCGTGTATTCTTGTGGATAAACGTGATGTAGACGCTATATAAAGGGGAACGCACTAAGTAGCAGCACTGTCGCCGACGTTAATCCAATTTTGGATTAGAACGTTGGGGTACTTAAGTGATGAAAATAAACTATTTGCACATTCTGGCTTAGAAAACTGTCTAAAAGTAAATAAGGAATGGGACGTATTGGGAATTATGCAAAATAAGCTATTCGTGCCGCCATTTGAAGCATGCGATGTATAGAAAACTATATAGTTGTCAAGCAAGGATATATGACGAGCCCTACAGCTGTCGTAGATAATCAATATTGTTAACCAGCCAGTAACAATTCAAGAACATTGTCGACTTGGGACTTTACAAAAATACAAACAAAATGTATTTTTTTACCGTTTACCTGACATAATTTTTAAAGAAAAGCAGTGTTACTGCACAGCCCTTTCATTTCCACTTCCGTGACAGGGTGTGAACAACTAGGATGTCAACAACCAGCCGTGCGACATGAATTTATAGGCGCTTACTTTTAAAGACTTAGGAAGTCGTCGGTTCGATGTTAACCATCGGCAATCCTGAATACAGGTTTATTTCATGGTTTTCCTCATGTAAAGATCAATTGTTAGTTATTTAGCAACATTATGTACAAATGGACCAAGTTCGAAATAACAAAATGAAAACGAGAAAGCCACGATTCTAGTCGTAAATGTGTGTTCATACATTTCAAACCACGTGCTGCACCTTTCCATCAATCAAGTTGTTTCTTTGCATACTCAGAAAGGTCTGAAAATTTCATCAAGATCGGAGCAGCCATGTCTGCTAGAATGCTTACAGACATAAACAGTAACAAAAAAATTTAAAAAAGAGAAAAATGGAGCTAATACATATTATAATGTAATTGGATGAGCGTAGCGAGCGTAGCGAGCGAAGCGAAAACTTCAATTTCACTGACAACCCAAAAAATTTAGCTCCAATGTTTTTTTTTTTTTTTTTTGTTTGTTTGTATTTTGTCTGTTTGTTAGCAGGATTCCGGCAAACGGCATAAGCGATCTTGATGAAATTTTGAGGGGACCTTCGTTTTCTCTGAACTTAGAAGTGTATTGCTTTTGGGTACAATCGAAGAAATATTTCTCATGAATATCGTACTTTTACGATTTTTTTCGATTTTTAGTGCGATATTTTCGTCACATTTGGGCCGATTCTGACCAAACGGGTGGGGCTACAACGTTCATATTTCACATGGACATTAAGATTATGGTGATGTAGTACCTTTTGAAAGAAAAAGTTGAAAAAGTTAACTAGAATCTATAGAAATAATGGTTTTAATATTAGTTTTTCAATTTTTAGTGCGATATTTTCGTCACATTTGGGCCGATTCTGACCAAACGGTTAGGGCTACAACGTTCAGATTTCACATGGACATTTAAGGTTTATGGTGATGTGGTACCTTTTGAAAGAAAAAGTAGAAAGAGTTAGTCAGAATCCACAGAAATAAAGGTTTTAATATGAGTTTTTTTTAGGTTTATAATACCAATTAACAAGTAACAATAGAAACTTGACAACAATCACCTACAATGCATTCAAAAAGCACTTGCAAAGGAAAAGTGTAAACAAACGCAAAAAACGCAAACAAAAAAACTTACAAAAAAAAAACGCTCATCCATCAACGCGGCAGGACTTTAGCGTTTTCCTAATATATTAGTAAAATAATTGAAGTCTTTGCTTCTCATGTTCATCCAACATCATTCGCAAGGGAGAAATCGAAGCATCAAAGAAGATTCTATAAAAAGAGCTTATTGGCCCGGAACAATATTAAAACGTAAATTAAAAACTTATGACCAAGGCCACTACTTACTTGAAAACGAATTTTCAATGAAAACTACATCGGGGAAGCGCGAAACAAGGCGAAGGCTTCCTGGAATATCATCAAACAAAATACTACACCACTCTCACGAGCTGCAATAAACATTACATTGAGTAGGCCTGATGCCAATCCTCGTATACATGATTGTGTTTCAAAATTTTGGTCCCGTTTGGTCATTCGAAATTTGTAAATATCACCCAAATGGCAACACTTTTTTTATTAACTTTGAGGACTCGTAGATACAAATTTGTGACAAATTTAAAAAAGGACTTTGTAAAAGAAATACAAATATAGTTATGTGTTGGGAGGGTAAATATAGAACAAGATGATGTTTGTCCTGCATATAATCGAAGAAAGTAGGAAAGTTCTGCATTCTAAACGATGAGCGTCCGCACCCAATCCACTAAAGTCTTAAATAAAATAGCCCGGGGACATATCCTTTCAACATCATTATAAGCTACACTTAATTAGTCACCAGGACAGGGGGTGGTTTGTCCTGCAGGGGACAGTTTCCTATGCGTAATAAAACCTTAATGTAATGTGATTATACTAATACAGCAGAACGGTTAAAATCTTTCCAACAATCATAGCAGAGAACAACAACGCAAACGTAATTGTTTACTGACATTAAAACTTGTAAACTTTGTTTTTCGCAAGCGGCTAAGGGTGACAATACCAGGATCGTTTTCTAACGGGACACACTTTGGCGATCCTCATCACCCTTCTAAATGATGATGGTGATTTTTGTTGCTTAACGTCTCTAAATAATTGCAATTTTTGCTATAAACTTTTTGAAAATTATTGCAATATTTAATACCCAGATTATATGTAATAGGCTAAATATACAGTTGGTAACAATTAAAATGTAAATTGTTTTCACTGGCAGATAAAAAACAGTAAACTTTATTTAAAAAATCCCAGCATTTTGTTTCTGCGTGGGGGGGGGGGGGGGGGGGGGGGGGGTCAGTAGCTCAGTTCTCACGAGCCCTGAGGGTACATTACATCGCACCTCACGGGGTTTAATTGTTAAAGTGTGTTCACGGCTAGTAAACTGTTTGAACATTTTATTTTCATGGAAAGGGTGCGAGATGTAAGGGAATATCCTAGGGCTATATTTACTCTCAGCCTAAATGTATTTGTTTGCATGTTACTTGAGAGGTTTACAAATGTTTTTAACAAAACTCACACCAACATTATAATACAGGTTGTTAGGTGATAATTATTATTTTAGGAAAATGTATTAAATCATAAAAACGAGCTGTCTTGATAACATAATACGTATTTATTTATTTGTCTATTTAACGTCTATCAGTTATAAAAACTGATTTACTAAGGAAGACAGTAAAAAAAAATAAGATTTCATAAAAACGGTTATTATGTGTAATTATTATGTAAACTGTATATGAAAAAAATTGTCTGGAATAAAATACAATATTATATATTATAAATAATAATAATACAATAATATAAATGCCAACAAAGTAAACAGTATTTACACAAATTTAAAAATGATTATTTAACAACAACAATGTGCATGTACATTGTACAATAAAACCATATCTATGATGATATTATATTAAACAAGACTTTTATGAAACAGCCCTACGGGAAATGAAATGAATGAATAAAATTTGAATAACTAAATTCAAACGGATCAAATAGAGAAACCAATTAAAATATCAAATAAAAACAAGCACTAAAAGAAATAAAATTTTGTAAGTCTTGTAAGGTTTAAAAGCGGTTTCCTTCAAAGTACAAATATGAAGGTTATGATGATTCACCCAGCCCGGAGAGCAAATATTGGAACAGTGTCCTAGGCCAAAAAGCTCCCCGCACAGAACAGACTTGTGTACAAAACGACGAAGAAATAAGGAAACCGAGGGGATAATGAGCGCCAAGCGGCGCCGCCGGCTGGACCAATATGAAATCAAAGTCGCAAGCAACAGATGTTTTACCTCGAAACTTTCCTACCCCCCCCCCCCCCCCCACTCCCCGCCCCCCAAAACCCACCAAAAGCCAACAGAAATTCGATTTGTCTAATTGACTGTGCGAACCCATATTTATTCACCGATTTCTACTGATGAAAAACATTCCTTTTGAGCCTGGGTGAGAGGAGGGGGCGAATTCCCTCCCATTAAATACCAAAAGCCAACCGAAAGACAATTTTGACTAATTCACTGTCTGTACCCATATTTATCCAATGATCTTCTACTGATCAAAAATTAAATTAAAGGAATTTGAACTGTAAAATTTTACACGATCAAAAGTTTGTTGATATATTTTTTCAACAGTGGAAATAGAACCTTCCCTCCAAAAGCCCACACTAAGTCACAAAGTCGATTTTTCCAATTGACTGTGACTGTGAGAAATCACAAACACACATTTATATCCTGTATTTCTACTGATGAAAGCATTCCCTTTGAGCCCCAATGAGGGGCGTAGCCTCCCCCCCAACAAACCAAATCAAGGTGCAAAACGACATAGCCGAGCGAAATTACTCAACGCTACTAAAAAGACTCCTGTAGATGGCAGCGCTTAATTTGTTTGTAAATGAAAAGGAACCTTCTGTCCAGTTATATGTCCCTCTCTCTCTCTCTCTCTCCCCCCTAATCCTGCTGACAACATAATTTACATGCATGAAGTGTGTGTTTTTACTTTTTACTCACCCTCTCTTTTTATTTGCTTGCACGTTATTCTCTGACGCGAAACAGCTTTTCAGAGTTTCTGCCTAAAAGATTATATATTATTTTCCAGCGCGGCTGAGGGATTTATTTTTTCTACGAGGAAACGTTGTGTTATTCCGCATCGCTGGACGAGCCTACATTATCTGCTAATTGCTGGATCTTTTAATTTGATTAATACCAGGCTTTAAGGTGGACCCACATTTTATAAAATACTCACCAAAGGAATTATTTACTGAAAGCAACTGAAACGGGGCGCTATTAGAATATCTCAAATACACAGATTTTGGTTACAATTTCGAGTGGACTCACGGTGGTTGTGTTTCTGTGTGATTAATATACAAGTGAATACCTCGAGACTTTCCACCACAAAAGTGGAATTTGCATAAATTGATTTTATACGAAATTTTATGTTTGTCAAAACAAATTGAACGAAAAAAAAAATACCGGTAGTTACTAAAATAAACTCACAAGAGATATTTACAATACTACGTTTTGTCTTGGAAAGTTTGAAGTCATATCGTAACTTTTATTTCGTCATTATTTTTTTTATTAAAAAATCTGATTTTGGATTCAAAAATTGGGTCAACTATACATGGCAGTGGAAGAAAAATAGAATCGAGGAGGAGATAAGGTTTATTCGTCGCCTTTCACAACCAGTAGATACATAATTATGTCAAATTCTACCTCAGACCTATAAGGAGATACATCATGAAGCAACAAAACAACTAGGCCTACCTCATAATCGTTAAGGGAATATATCATTTTTTTCTTTTCGTTTATCATTGTTGGTGTTTTTTTCCTCTCTTTCTTTTTTCTTTACTCTTTTTCCCCCTTTTTTATATTAATTAGTTTAATAATAATTTTAAAAAAACATCCATTTTAAATTTGTTACGAACATTGTAGAAATATTACTATTTCAAACTTGACCTAACTATGATTCATTATTGTGTCTGCATTTATGTAATAAGATTAGCTTAGTTGTCCTTAGTAAATCAGTTTTTAACTGAATAGGTTAGACGTCAAATAAATAAATAAATAAATAAATAAATAAATTACTATTTGACCTATAATATTTATTATCTATGATTTCTCTTTGGTTTCATTTCTTTATAATAAGTTGACTTTATTTGTAAAACACAAAAATATTTTACAAAATGGCGAGGTTCGAACATATTGCTCCCTCTTCCACCTAGTGCTACGTTACGGTTTCCGCGTGCTTCACTATTAACAAATATTTTACATGTAACACATTCATTACGGAATATGTACGATGCCATACAAGTTTGTTACAGAAAAAAACTACAACTAAAATTAACCCCGAGTCTGCCAAACCCGACGCAACGGCGTGGTTTACAAAACTATAATATCAGAGCTCTTGTCCTAAGCCGATTAGCCCTTGTTTAGTTCCGGCGGTGGGCGCACGGAGCGCTGGGAGTAACATACGGCGGCCGCACAAATGAGATTTATGTTGCCTTGTGTGTCATTAGATCGCCAGGGAGAGGAGGAAACAGGGTAGAATTGCGTTGGAGGGATTAAATAAAATGTACGTGCTTTTAAAGTTCACGTCTGTTTGTCACCTGGGTTGTAAATAAATCGGCGGTTTTGGGGAATGGAACGGGATTTTTTCGATAGGACATAATTTCTAAGAAAACAACTTGAGTTCCAGGGTTTTTTATAACGTTTTCTTAAATATGAATCAAACACAAAATATTTATTGTGCATGATATACAAACCCAGTATATATGAACATTAAATCCACGTTTAACAATCTTTTTTAATAGAGTTCAAATTTCAATTTCAATTTAAAGTAGGGCCTAATATTTTATTACATACGACTTTTAAAACGTTTTCAATACAATTGATTAAACACTTTAATGGATATAGGCCCTAATCTCTTTATTATTTACAATATAATTAAAGAACATAGATTTGTTTTTCTATGTTGTCATGGGCTGTTTTAAGTTAAACAAAACTATGTAATGTGGTATACGAGATTGAAATATTATAAGTGTTAAGGCATCTGAATTCAAACCTACACGTTGGTTTATTTCTTAGGGCCTAAAGAGTGGCCATGGCACAAACTGTGTACAAAGCAATTAATTTCATAGTGTTTCGTTCGCTACCAGTGTTATGACCTGGTTGACTTTAGTTTTATATGGAAAATCTAAATTTATTTAGTTATACCTTAACCTCCTCTCAAGTTGGTCGCTTGAATTAGCGTGCTTCAAATCTGTAAAATATTGAATTAAAATGCAATATACATAAACATAACATCCTGTACAGATCTTCCACTGTACAATTATTAGTCATTTTTCTTTTAAATTAAATACACAGAATACCCGGAAAACATATCATATATCCATATTCAATAAAGTAGAAACAAATTGAAACATCGAAGTTCGGAAGTCAAAGCAAAATTAATTATTCCTTTTGTGTTTTTGTTGTTTGATGGAAATTGAAAATATATTTTAATGTTATTCACTATTAATTCAGCCTGAAAACGACAGGAAATTGTTCTGATGTCAGTGATCCGTTGTGGAAACACCAGTAAAATACCCTTTTGATATTCGGCGAGCACGTTCAAAAACAAATGTGTGGCAGTTGCGTCGACTTCCGTTCTCGCCCGGATCGCTCGAAATGGGTCGACTATCGATTTATTTCCCTCGTTTCGATAATCGACATGCTTGTTTTTGTACGATAACGTTGATTGGTCAATGAAACGGCGGTAAAGCCTTTTAGGTCATTGGTCAAACAGATTGCACGAGTAACGTTGCTATAAACAAAACGAAAATAAAGTTTGAAGCGTACTTTTTGTTCGTTTGTCACGTTCCCAACTGTTTTACTGAAAATTATTTCAGTAGAAACGCCTCATAGAATACCAAGTTGGGGATTTAGAGAGACGAAACATGTTTGAACTGTTGGTTTGATGGACAATAATACGACACGTTTTCACGTGCATGTGTTTACAAAATAAAAAGGATAACTAGTGATTACAATTAAGTATTATTTTCAATAGTTAAATTCAGTACTGTGCAGCATATTGATGGTAGAAGGTAGCAGAGTATAGTTTCATGGCACAAGGGGCCTATCAACTGATAAAAATCTTGCTGCAATACATAAAACAGTACACTAAACGCAATAAATATAGGTAATAAAAAAATACTCCAGGAAAAATGTAATAAACATGGTTTTAAAATTTAATGTGTTTATGTATGTGTGCGCGTTCGCATTTATAAATGGGCAATAGAGATAAGAATTATAACACTACTAATCACATTCAAATAAATAAAATATTTAAAGCAAATACAAGCACAAACCAGGATAAGTTCCAGTTAAAAGTAAACAAGTGCGTGCATGTAGAGTGTAGACGCCTGAACAAAAACCTTATAGGCGGCTTGAGCATACTTGTAAAGTTTAGAAACAATTAAGCTGACTTAGTCAAAGTTTCAACAAGTTTTGGAACAATCATATCAGTCTTTTTCAGTTATGAAGGAAAAAGTGAAATTCGTGAAAATTTAAGATATTTGGATTTGTCAGAGCTATTTACAATGAGTAGTAAAAATGTTGAATAATAATGCCCACCACTGAAAAATTGTTCTTGTAAATGAGTGGGTGGGTATATACTAGGAAAACGCTTAAGTCCCGCCGCGTTGTTGGATGAGCGTAATTGGTGCATTAAGCTGCCATGTGTTATGCGGATTTTCTGTTGTTCTGTGAAAAATTATTACTTGGTCGAAGATTTTTTTTAAAGTAAATTAAATTAAATTACAAATTTACTTTACTTTTTTTATTTATTTTTATTAATCGTAATTTTTAAAAAAAGAAAAATTTTCATAGAAATAATTATTCATTGTGCTCAAATTTCACAAGAATATCTTAATTCATGAAATTAAGGTTCTGTGAAAAAATCATTATAATCGGATTAAGCATGTAGGTGTTATAAGTCGAAGAAATTTTTAAAAAATCGAAAAAAATCGTAAAATTGCGATTTTCATGAGAAATAATTTTTCGATTGCGCTCAAAAACGTGGCAGTTCTAAGTTCAGAGATTTCGAAGGCCTCCATAAAATTTCATAGCAATCGGAGTATCGGTTTAGCCGGAATCGTGTTAACAAACACACAATAATACAAACAGAAAAAAAAGAAAGAAAAACATTCCGGATTTTTTTCTCCAGTGTAGTGAAATGGAATCTTCGCTTCGCTCGCTTCGCTCGCTACGCTCGCTACGCTCATCCAATTATACTCTCACAATACAAATTTATTTATTTGATTCTAAACTTTAATGCGGGGAGTATGTGAAAAATAAATCTAGATATTTCCGAAATTTGTTCAGAAAAGCTTATTTTTTCATTAAGTAAACAAAATCTACTACATTCTCACGCTTCTTTCTCACTTGACCATATAAAACCAACGAGAGATAGAGAGGCAGATGAAATTGTATAACGTCATTCATTGTCAAACCGAGCTTCAAACTTGTCTCTCAAGATATTTACGTCAATCAACATCATATACAACCGCATTCAAACTCCAGTGAATGTCATGAGTAGACACAAAACTCCATGACGATCAAAATAACTAAACCCCACTGTCCTCCGTCGCTTTAGAGTTTAGAAGAACTCCAACTGAATTCTCTTTTATCCGCGAGTCGAGTAAACGATTTCGTTTCGCTCCAGTATCACAGTCGACCGATTGATTGATTGATTGATTGATTGATTGATTGATTGATTGATTGATTGATTGATGCTGTACAGGGATTAAACCCTCAATACCGTCTACGGGACTGGATAAAGTGGAAACTGTCGTGCCGCATTCCCTTGTTGTCTATTACGGATTCTTTTTGTCGAGTCAACGAAGCAGAAAAGGATATGCAATTCAGATTTATTTCAGGAATTCCTATATTCTTCCTGCCAACTCATAATAAATAAGCTTCCTAAATTTAAAAATAGCCAGTCTTTTACAGCATTTCCCTGCAAAACATTTTCTCTGATCGAGTTGATAAAAGGACTCCCCCCCCCCCACTTTTATTTGTTGTTATCACCCACCTTCCTTTATATATTATTAAAACTCATATTCTGTTCATACTATGAACGTTTTGTAGTTGTAATCATTGTTATCTCTGTTTTTATAAATATATTATTACATTGTGTTATCAAGTTGTACCAAATTATAAGATAAAAAGTCAATGGTATTAGCTCTTTGAACTAATATTGTCATTTACAAATTTGCAATTACCACAAAATAAAATACAAATACATAAGTATTTGGCAGCACATAGACGTTACAAATCAGTAAGATTTTTAGTTTTAGTTTTAACTGAAAGAAACTTGGGGGCTAAACCAACTCGTGATTGACCAAATAGTTTAAATAAACAATACAATTTGAATTAATAACGTCACGATCAAGCTATTTATTTCGGAATACAGGCTATGATAAAATGAGGGAAAGGTCCGCCTACATTGTTCAAGTTTTCGCCATTCCACCGTCGTCTTCTCAAGCCTCTTGTTCAAGGATTACTCGCCTACTTGACTTCTCTCAAAGATTGAGGGGGCTCAACACGAACAACTACTGACAGTTTACATTTTACCGTCTATCTTGAGTAGAAATTGAAATTGAAAATTCAGAAATGATATTGATACATCGATATTGTGTAAGTCGTAAGATTATTTCAAAGGAATACATTTGCGTTTGGAACAAAGCAAGCGGTTTTAATCAGAATTAAGTAGAAGGCTATGAATTTTTGCATTTAAACGTGATACATAACATGCATTTAAGTTATTAAATGCCTTCAGACTAAAGAATTTAAATTCCGGCCGGGGACTTTATATTCACTCCAAAATTTTAAATTTCATAATTTTAATCTGTATCAAGGTCAAGCACGGGTACGAAGTATCAAAAATAGGGAGCGAAGTCTTCACTTGTAAGGTAGGACAAAAAAAGAAAGCGAAATCACTTTTATTATAGAACGCTAGATAAAGTATATAATATATAAAGTGTTATTTCAACGTTGAAATATTTTTGGTGGAGGTGCCGGGTTCAAGCTTACATTATTTTTTGTAAATCTAGCCACGCCCCCCTGAGTCTCAAGGTCACCAAAACACATACCATATCATTGAAGGGCAATGTAAAAAAAAGTCAATCGGAGGTCATGTTTCGTTTTTATCGCGAGACGTACACACGTACACACGCACCACGCACGCACGCACGCACGCACGCACGCACGCACGCACTCACGACGGACAGACGGACGAATTGGAAAGTGTTGCATAGAGGGTAGTTTCGCTCCCTTATAACTATTACGGATACAAACGGTGAACAGGTTAAAATCAAATAAAGTTGATAGTAACCTTAATTTGTTGCAAGGTCATTATTTATGATCGGGGATAATTTGAGGTAAACTTAATATCTAAGTCATGCATCGGAAATGGAATTGCATGAGTAATGACGTAGATGCAGTTTGTTTACTTGCACAATCTTGCTACAACCGTTCGGCTCTAGTTTATGTACTTACGCCCAACTTACGCCACTCTCGTAAAGTGGCAAAGTTTCACTCATCGGACGGCTAACTTTGCTTGCCCAACGCCATGTAAACACACGTGTTCACAACCCCGATACATGGAATATTAAACTCGGGCCAACCAACTCGGTTCAGAAGTTTTTATAAACGAATTATGTTTTTTTCTACTTTGTTACAGGGTGATCTTTCACAGTGGGCCCCGTATGGGGGTGAGATTGACACATCATCAATAACCCCCACCCCCACCCACCCCTACGGGCGACACCGGAAGCGAAACACCTTCCACCCACAATGTGAAACCAACTGGAACGAGAGAGAAAACTCTTTCGCGCTTTTAGCGTTCTATTCGTTTATCATGCTCCGTTTGTTGGAGAAGAATTAATCAGAATGTGATTAATTTGTGGAAGTTATAAACAATTGATATTTTATTATTCTTTGATTATTACAAATTATAATGACAAATTATAGAACATTACACTTTATTTAACATTTAATTTAATTTTGTAATTAAATATTTAAAAACTGTACAAAAATCTATAGTTTGTTATTTTATTACACAATAGTCAATAACCTAGATTTTCGGTTACTTTTAGGGATTACGTTGTAAGCTACGATAACCACGGTGCACTTACCAATCCTTCATCACTCATCGTCTCGAATAGCTAAATTGCAATAATAGAGACGTAAAGCAAAAAATCACACATACACATTATTGCCCAATAGCATGATACCAAAACATATCAAGAAACTTTTGAATGAACTGGCTTGTTTAAAAGTTCCAAAACAAAATTTGCTGTTTCACAAATATGGGGGCAAAGATTTATCTGTGATTACATAATTAATGTGAATTTTAGCAAAAATAACCGAAAATAAAAATTATTTATTTGACGATACAAAGTAACTGTTAAGAGCGGGCCTTGACAGTAAAACTGGCATTTCTTTGTCTTGCCATAAAAGCGACCCCGATTAAATATGGCAACAATGTTCATTCATCTTACGATTCCTTCTAAAGCTATTTGCGTCATCACTAGCTCTCGAAGAAGATTTCTTGGGATTTAAAACATTTAGAAGAAATTCTTAACATGTCTTTCCGCCCTCTCTGTTGTCAATTAATCGCCTGACGGATTCTTCCAGCTTTCTGTCGCTTTCCGAGCAACTTCACTTTTTACATTCTCTCTTTTAGCAGAGACATTTTCATCCATTATTTCAGCAGCAAAGAGCTATACTCTCGGACTAAGCTACCAACAGCAAAATATAATATGGACGTGACCCGACGATAACAAAACGTATTTGTTTTTACAGTTGTTATTTTAATTTCAACATTACGTGTAAAGGTTATTAGAATAAGTAAAACAGTAGTTATAAGCAGAGTTTCGTGAAAAGAGCGTTTTGTGTCTATAGATGATACAAAGTTAGGTACTTAAAACTAAGGTTTTCAGTCCTATTTTATTTAATTTAAAATTGTATCTATAATTTGTTTATTCATTTTTTAATTCATTGGTTATTAATTCAAACTTGATCAGAAAATTTGAAACTAAACATATGTTAAAATTTCATACACAAGTTTTTGAACGCGACCAAAAAATAGATGCTACAAAACACTAAAAATTACACTTGAAAATGCTATGTAGGCCTCCACGTACCTCTAGTTATCATAATTCATAACGGAAAAAATTACGCAATGGCAGAGGTATAACAACATATCCCTAAAACAGGTAAAATGTATTGTACAAAATAAATTTTACTTAAAGAAAACTGATTTGTATTAATTAAATCTCAATTGTAAAGAATATTTATAAAGCTGTAAACAAGAAATAGTTTATGTTCAAATAATAATAACACGGACGTCTATTTTATAGCCATTTATAGCTGTTTTTGTGAGCTCAAGCGCAGTGCCTTACTTATTCCAGGCCTTCCTTCGGGAATTTTTTGATACTTGTTTTTTTATATAACAACTTTTATTAGTTAATAAATTTTGAAATGTATTTTTGGTTTATTTATAATCCTTGTGGTACCCAACAATGGTTGGTCAGTAGCCAATACATTGGTTTTCTCTCTAGTACATTAAACAATGGATCTCTGATACCATTGTATATAACGAACAAAATTTACAAGTAAATAATGTTCTTAACAAAATTAATTGAATGAAATCCCAACTGTTAATATATCTCAACCCATACGTTGCCTCCGTATAACAATGAACGCTCCGGGTTGCCTGTGTCCCTCGGGCATCGAACCTGACTATCCCGAGCCCGACCGAGGTATAATATTTATTGAAAACAATAACATGGCGAATCCCCACGGGAAAAGAAACAATATTTACGCCGGAGTTCATCCCATATCGGTTCCCACAGAGAAACAATACATTTCCATGGAGCGCCATAAGCTCATGACTTCGTTTCTAAGTGAATCCATATATCTCAAAGTTTTCAAGAGAGGCCAGACCGAACAATGAACGATCTTTCGAAACATTCCCATGCAAGATACGTCGGAGGGAGATTGAGGGAGTGTTTCCACTGAAATGATCGCTTCGAAATCAGTGCTATTACTTTTGATAGAAAACCATTTCGACGTCACTATCGAGGTAGATCTAAAATAAGGAACAGGAAGTATAGCATGCTAAATGTAAAAGTTACTTAAACTTGGGCTGGACAAAGAAATCGATAATTCGTTACGATATTGATGTGAGAATATTTTCGATATCGATATATGGGCTCCATATCGAAATATCGAAATTGACCAAAAATCAACAAATATTGTTAAAAACGTGAAAATCTAAAACGACGATGGGTATTTTTTCTGGGCAATTTTGGTTCGTAATCGCATGCTTTAATATGGTGGAGGTGCCGGGTTGGCTATAGTAAATTCGTCCTGACTCTCAAGTATGGTGGAAGTGCCGGGTTGGCTATAGTAAATTCGTCCTGACTCTCAAGTATGGTGGAAGTGCCGGGTTGGCTATAGTAAATTCATCCTGACTCTCAAGTATGGTGGAAGTGCCGGGTTGGCTATAGTAAATTTGTCCTGACTCTCAAATATGGTGGAGTGCCGGGTTGGCTATAGTAAATTCGTCCTGTCTCTCAAGTATGGTGGAAGTGCCGGGTTGGCTATAGTAAATTCGTCCTGACTCTCAAGTATGGTGGAGGGTGCCAGGTCTTAATTAAACGCGAGTGTGAGAATGTATAAATCGTTATGAAATTTTGGCGATACCTTATCAACCCTTTTCCCACCCATATTCCAAGTGTTCCTAGCTATTGAGCTTAACAATTATTGTTATATCGCACACGTTTGTTAAAATAAATAAAAAGATCAAGATGGAGGTTTACAAGTTAGGAATGTAGTTAATTAAACAGCGCTGGGAAAATCACAGTAAACAACACTCACTTTAAAATTAATTCCATGGACATAATATAACCGAGTCGAATTCTCTGAAAGCGAGTCATCTCGAAGCCCAATGTTTAGATTTAGAGGGAGAGATTTTTCAACATCAGTTTTCAAAAGAAGAAAGCCTACCGTACGTCTCTAAAAGCAACCGAAGAAAAATGGAGAGCGATATTAAAACCACGTTGCAAACGATATCTTGATAAATAACAGAAGTTCCCAAAGGCGTCGGGGAAGTTGTCAGTTAGATAAGTCATTAATATTGCGCTTGCGAATAAGAAAATGTATTATTAATCCGATGCGGAGTGGAGAGGCAATTAAAACACTCTGGCTAGGTGAGTAGGGGGGGGGGGGGGTAGCGGTACCCGGCTTCCACTTTATTCATCAACGCGTCGAGAATTGCGCGAGTTTAGAAAACATACGTGGCCTTAATTAAAATGTTTTACTGTACTTTGTTTTGCATATACGCTACAAGTGTTGTGTTAGGGCAAATAGGTCAGTCTACTCTACACTAGGAAAATGCGTTGGTGATGTGCAAGATTCACTGGAATTCCACATCAGAGAAAAGCAACGCAACCGGCACGGCACAATGATCATCCCTTCAAAACTGTCCTATCCGCAATATACCTAAAAGTTAGTCACCGGAAGAGGGTCACATCGGTTAAATATGTGTATACCCTACAGCAGGCATACAAAAAATGTATTTATTTAGGCTAGAACGGTGACTGGTCCTTTAGGTTTATCCCTGCAGCGTCCAATGCAGAAGGTTGCGGGTCCACAACCCAGTTCGGTCATAAATTATGTGATTTCTGAAATGGACTTCAATCTATCCTTTATATGTGGACGCCTAGCAAGAAAACTAATTATGTCGAATTATAATGTAATCTATTGAAAATCAGTTGTTAACTAAGTGGGTCTATTCTAGTTAGTTAGTTAGTTAGTTAGTTAGTTAGTTAGTTAGTTAGTTAGTTAGTTAGTTAGTTAGATAGTTAGTTAGTTATTAGGGCTTAAGGACTCATACTTATTTTGTTTATTTATTTGTCAAGGTTCCCAGACATCCTGGATGCTGAAAGATATTTTAAAACGAATTTATACACGTCTATATGTATTTAGATCTAATCAAAGGCAGAATTGTCAAAATTATGCAATTCGAGATATTACTATGGAATTGTTAGGTATGTCTTTAAGCTACTCGAAAAGCAGTTAAAATATCTGGTGTGGTTTATTTTAGTGTGGATTATTTCAGACCTTTCAGATGTGCCTGTGGTGAAAATTATCTACTCTTCAAAGAACTCAGAAACGAGATGAACCAAAACCTGAAAAGAAATTAGATTCCTCTTCAGAGATATCACAGTTGTTATTTACATAACAGTAACGATATACTTTCCCAGAATACCGTCTGTTGGCCCCTTAGCTCAGCGATATTCTAACAACCAATCATTTCTGGAGGGGGGAATACGAATAAACATACTGTAAGTGATGTATTTACATTTCTCATTCCCCTCTTTGTGAGGCAAGTCGGGCCAATTTGAGATAATTTATTTCGACTGTGAGTGAGAGTAAACACTAGATCTGCTCCCGAACCGAAAACAACTTCACGGGAAGTATTTCCAATTAGGCTTGTTTGCCTGTGGAACTTCCAAGGTACCACGAGCGCATATTGGAATACCTGATTCTTCTAATACACCAAAGACTTTATCGATACGAGATAAAACGCTCACATTATCGTTTCATTATCTTTCAATTAATCTAATTAGGCCTGAATCTGGTATTGGATCGGAAAATGGTAATTAATAAATGTTTGTGTTTATTCAATTGGTAACTAATTAACTTATTCTTCAATCTCTTACCCTGGGTAAATTGTTTTAAAGTATATACTAAAAAAAACAAAAACAGTAACAACCAAAAGACTTGAAGACACTTAAATTAAAATAGACACTATCAAACAGTAACATGAAATATGAAGACAACATTATTTTTATTAAAAACAAACCATAATTTGAAGGTAGAACCAGAAGGAAACATAATTAAATAAATATTGAAAATTAAATTAAATTTCAGCTTGACTATAGATGAAGTGTATGAAGCTATAGACCATTGAATTGAACATAAAAGGCATACAGGAATATAAAATGAAATGAAAAGAAGCAAGGTAAAAATGAAAATAATAAGAAACCCCTATAGTGGAGGAAATGAAAATCGCGAACTCCATATAAATTTGCAAGGCTTTTTCTAATATACTCCAGAAATTGTATGGTACATTGAACGAGCAGATATATTAAATTTGGGATATATCTTGAAAAATTGCCACGATGTAGTATGTACTATAATGTTAGAGCTGTCAGGAACGTCTTGGTTCATTTAGGGTATAGAAGAGTAAACGTTGTTACATTATTCAAGGTCAGAAGAACAAGTCTTAGTTTACATCTTGAATACGAGAGAAGGAACTATATGATAAAATCTGAACAAGAAATCTCACCAAGTATTCACAAGTTAAGTTAGTAAGTAACTGCAGTAGTAAGATGGTAAATAAGTATTTACTTTGTTGTCAGATTTATAGCCCACGTATTACGATCAGCAACAAATTGGCAAGGTTCAATCAAGTAGTAGTGTTCAATCACCTAAATATAAAAATAAATAAAACAAGTTTAACGTGGGAATAGCCCACATATGAGAGTAAGTTTAGAGGACAATTTTTTTAACATAAAAGTTGGCTAAAAACTAAATAGTAGTAGTCCGGCCAACATGTTTTGCCCAATGTGAGGTGACTATGGTAATTAGGGGGTTTTGGGGAGCTATAAATGGAATAATCAAGGGCTGTCTGAGAGGAATATTAATCTCTATTTATTTATTATTTATTTAACGTCTATCCTATTCAGTTATAAAAACTGATTTACAAAGGAGGACAACTAAATAAATCTAATTACATAAATGCAGAAACAACAATAAACTACATTTTCGTAAATATTTGAAATAGTAGCATCACTGCCTCCTAGATGTTCGTCGTGCACGAACATCTAGGAGGCAGTGAGTAGCATAACAACAACAATGCATTAAACAAAACAATTTTGGTAACAAATAAAAAAAATATTATATGCATTTAATGAATGAATCAAATATAAAAAAGGGTGGAGAATGAAAAGAAAAGAAAGAAAAAAAAGAAAAAAAGAAAGAAAAAGATAAAAAAAAAAACATTAAATATGAAAAACGAAAAGAAAAAAAAGCATTCGAAAGCCTAGAAACAATCTATCAGTCAGGTTCGTGTATGGCGGGAACAGAACCAGCATCTTCCCGGCTCATCAGTCTCGCGCATCACGAATAAGCTACCGCTGTCAAAACGCCAGGCATTGTTATTTGTAAATCAGTTTTTTCTGCATAAAGAACAGACGATAAATAATAATAATAATAATAATAAAAAATATAAAAAATATATAAAAATATAAATAAAAAATAATGAGTGTTCCATGAATATGAGGAGTGCGATCTCCGACTTATATAGCGAACATTAACCTCGAAAGACAATAATTATAGGTCTACATTGCACAACATCACCACAAACATAGTCAAAGTAGTTTCGGAGAATTGTTACTGTTATTCTGTTGCTGGTGTCAAAAATCACAGAGTATAGGGCTATTAACTTTATGTATCAATCACCTTAAATGAAAATGTTCCCGTGCACTCAACACATGTCTCGCCCACTCGTCTAACAACGACTTCGGCGTTCCCCTAGCTATAATATAATAGTAATTGGTTGTTAGTCTAGAATCATAACAAATTAAGCAATTACGAGTAGGTAATGCCTAAAGTTACTTAGAACTTGATCATCAACACGGATTAATTCGTTTAAATTGAAATTCGAGATAATTTATTTGTCCTGTATGGATATAGCGATGATTAATGTTACTTCTACTCGGCTCGAAGTGAGATTTCCAATTATCCTAGCTGCTCTCGTGTATAGACAGTAGTGGTAGACTGTTAACTTCCCTAAGTAGAGGCGACGACACTGCAACGGGATTATACAAGTTGGAATACGTGTGAAGCGGAGCGATATCGGAGAAGCGAGATGATTAAATTCGAGGGGGGGGGGGGGAGGGGGGAACAGAAACAGGAGGCTTCCTTGTTTCTTCCTGTCGGGGAGAACTTGCTGGAATTAATTCCCAGAAACTTGCGCGAGACAGAACTACTGGGAATAACCGTATTGACAACTGTGTAATACGCGAAAAAAGAAAGAGGAAAGTCACCAGAAAGTTCGACATGCTGTGAAGTTTTTGTTTATTAATTGTTTTTGAAGAAATTGGTGAAGAAAGTCTTTGTGTTCTTGGTAAATTCGTTATTGAGTTATTCGTATCGACGTGAAAGCTTATACTAATGTTACTCTGTAAGGGGTTGGGTATTTTACTCGTACAAAAGGCCAATTCCCGTTCTAAATCGTTAACAAAACACGGTTTATCGGCTACAAGACAAACGGTGGCGTCCTATTTCGAGGGGTAGCAATTAAAAAAACAAATATTTTGTAATATGCCGTGGAGGTTACATATTGTTAAGTCTACATTGTGCACGTTTTGTGATATGGGATAACTTGCAGTAATCGAAAACTTTCTCACAACAAAAGAAAAACTCAGATTTTACTAAGTTGGTGGCAGCGGAGGGAATGTCGACTCATGCAGAAGATTTGACCTTTCTTAATTGGCATTTAATTAATTGATATTCAAGTAACTCTTCTTTGTCATTGGGATCACTTTTATCAGAACACGTGGTTTGTGCCTCGTTCCAATGTAAAACCATATTTCTCGATTTGATTAGTCGGGAAACACACCCGTAGGTGGAGTTTTTAATATTTAACACAATTCAGAAATTAAAAAGTCCATCCCGACCGGGGCTCGAACCAGAGTCTCCCACATTCCAGGTAGGCGCCTTAGCCAACTGAACCACCGAGACGGTAACATTTGAACTTCTGAATAATTGTAGTTAAATTATAGATATGAAGCCTTCCTGGAATGTGGGAGACCTGGGTTCGAACCCCGTTCGGAATGGACTTTTTACATTTATTGTTGAAACCCTGTTGATAAGTTTTATTGTAATCGAACCTATAGCACAATATAATGTATATGAATATTCTACGATGGTTCATAGTGTTTTAGCCTCGGACCAAATGGCGACGGTCCAGATACCGTAGAAAACATTGATCGTTTGAACAAAACACAAACGCGCCTAGACTATAATAAAAATATATATTCATTGTCTCTTATCCTTATGAAGATGTATAGTTTAGCTTCAATTAGCCATTCTTTATTATACAATCCGGTTTTAAATATCACATTGTCTATGAAAGGAAAAACACTGCCTTCGTTTCCTCTTCAGAATTCAATTCAACCCATTTAGAAGTTCCGGCTTTTTATTAGAATTGTGTATTTTAACAGTTGAAGGGTTATCGCAAACCAACACTTAATTTCGTTCCCAGATATTCATCAGACTCCGGGGAATCCAGGGAGAAAAGAGAACAGACAAAACCAGAGATTAAAAATAACATCTGAATTATTTCGCGTAATGTGAAGAGTACAGCCGTCGAGAAGAAACAGAAACAAACAAAATGGAGAATGTTTTACGAGAGAAAATGTTAAGCGAGTTGGGCATTGTAAATCATGATGTTACAACAACCGGAAACGGAAACTACCCCACGTAATTCCGGTTGTACAGAATCGGCAAACTAATTAATTTATAGGCGTACTTCATATTTGAGTAAGGAATGTAAGTGGCCGAAATCACGCAACTGTAATACCGCAAAGAGCTGAGAGAAAGGAAAGATAAGACCGTGTCTTCTTCCGACTGCCAAACAAACAAGTCGGCTTTTCAAAGTGGAGCCTTCTTTGTGTGAAACTAGCGCGCGGCGGCATTCAGGGTATTTACAGGGATCCCCAGAAACTTTCTCAAGGACTTGCCCAAGAAAGATGGACCATTCACAAGTCTAAAGACTTTGTTACTGAAACATCCCTTGGAATTACATTAAAGTCGACCGTCGCACTAAAAGGTAGTGAGGGAGTAATTTAGTTAGGGCTGGACAAAAGAATCGATATTTCGATACGATGTCGATTTCGATATTTGGACTTCACATCAAAAAATCAAATTTTACAAATATAAATTTTAAATGTTCAAATTTTCCTTTAAAAAATGGAACAAGGATAGGAGTATTTTGGAATAAATCACTTCATAATTGTGTATTCACCTAAGAAAAATAGATTGTTAATTCAAATTTTGGTTCACGTGATGGTGGAGGTGCCGGGTAGCATATAAAAAGTCGTCTTTTTAGAAATGGTGGAGGTGCCGGGTCATTCAACTTAAGTGTGAGAACGTAAATATCGTTATTAATTTTACGCGATACCTGATCAACTCAGGTTTATACTCGCACATTGTTAATAGGATAGGCCTTCTACTTGGATACATTTTATTTTTTGGCATTATATAATAAGTAACCTGTAGATATATTGATATCGATGTCAAAATTTTCTTGTGTACTCGATAATTGGATGATTCCTCAAGTCCAGACATAAATTTTGTACACTTTTGCAGTAGTAAGTTACGTCAATAGCAACTCATTTTTTTAAAAATTTAAATGTACCCCACTGAAAATCAGTTCTGTGACTGAGTGGGTTGACTCTAAATACGATTTAATTTATTTTATTTAATATTACAGTTTTATTCTAGTACAAAACTGCGATTTACAAAGAAAACTACGAAAATACATTAATTATGCCATGTGAATCTCAGGCCATACCTCAAAGCTTCAAGTATAGACTGAATATGCCTACATACACACAATGCCAATTAAAATAACGACGAGTAAGCCAATGATGATGACAATCAAAATTAGCCACCAAATTAAATAATACTGCGTATTGAGACGGCTTGAAAACTGAACCAGCAACCAGGCGCGAAGGAAAGGGGGGATGTATCCCCCACATCCCACCCCCACTTCAGAATGTTAAACAGTTCGCCGTTCGTCAGCACGGCTACAACTGGAATACAAGTTGTAGTAAGGATAATAGGGCGTGCTTACTTAGTTGTGTCAAGCATGCAGAACCCTCCCATAAAAAGCTCATTTCTCTCCCCCCCCCCCCCCCCCCCCACCCCCCTCTACAAAGAGTTCCTCTTGCACGTAAAAGCCAAACACAAAATCCCTATAGACCTATATCTCGCATTGAAAACAAATCCATTTCACAACAAAGCGAAAATTAGTATCTCCTCGCATATTCCCGTGCGTGCGTCACCCTCCACCACCCTTCCTCCGAGAAATATCGTTTGACGACAACGACATAATAACATTCTATTTCGCGATTGATGTTCTTGTTGTGTGTGGTGTTCCTTTACGTTCGAAAAACACTCACGAGCGGGATTTACTTTCAAATTCGTGTTCCTCCCCAAACAAAAACCAGGAGATGGGAGACGCGCGCGTGGAAGAAAACAGAACACGCGCGCGGGTGGGGGGGGGTACGTCGCCGGCAAAGGGTTTGCTCCGTATAGTGATGCTCGCGTAACCCCGGCTGTCGATAAGCCAGGCGGCAACAACGGACCGCGCGCGAGTATGGCACACAAGTCGCGTCCGACCCTGACTGGCTATACCTATACCCGGAGAATACAAATTAATCGGTACAGGTGGTGCGGGAGCTTCGGGATGGGTCTCTTTATGGGGGCGAGTCATAACTTCACACTTTTGATCAGACCGCTCTGCTTGAGGCCGTGCGAATACACAAGTTTTAGAACGAAATATCTGAGCGTGGAAAAATTGCAATGTTATACAAGATTTCGGAATACATTTCACTAGGCCGCAACATGGAACGCTTTTATAAACGCGTTGATGGATTAGCGTATTCGATCTTTCTCCCTGCATTCCTATTTCCAATATTCGAAAAATCGTATAGAGCGAAACGTGTCATGTCTAAGTTCCGAGATTTCGAAGGTTCCCTATAAGTTTTCAATTTTTCATCAACATAAGCCAAATATTACTTTTTATCCAATGATTTAGAGAGCACACAAATAATTGCACGCAAAATGAAAAAATAGTTGTACGATTTTCTTGAGAAATATTTTTGAATTCTACCCGTAATAAACGTGACAGACAAATTTTGCCTTCAAATGTCAATCAAGATCGGAGAAGCCGGTTGTCCTGGAGAGAGTGAGCAAATAAACAAAAGAAAAACAAAATATATATTTGTGTCATTGTACGGGTAGTTGTTAAATTTGGTTCTTCACTACGCTCAACCGACGAGCGGGGTGGATCGTACGTTCATTGACATAGTATTTGATCTCCCGCAGCTAGAAGCTCCTTGTTCGACCCGTGAAGGTTATTTAAATTAAAGCGACCATCTCTCCAACATGCGGGCAAGTTCCAAGTTCAACTGAAATCTCCGACAAACACCCTCAGTAGAATCTGTCCGATTCAGAAACCATTCGTCCACTGACGTAATTGAATCCGACCGAACCGATTACACAAAATATGAATCGAGAAGATATTTCGAAAACCGCGTTGAGTTATTCGACCGAAATCGTTTTTATCGCCTTTCGCGTTCCAACCTCGCATTCAATCTAATACTGCACCGCCCGCGCGCCGAACCGTTGTGGGAACTGCGCCCGGACCAAGAGCAAAGGAAACGAAATCATCCACGAGTCAACAAAATAATGCTTTCCATCGTCCTTAGTCGAGAATTAAAATAAAAATAATATAGAGACGGTTTCCTTATATATATACGTACTGACAAGACAGAAGAAAGAAATATTTCTTTTGGAAGCGGACTGAAAGCGACATTCTTCCTCCTAGCTCGTTAGACTAACTCAGAAGAATAATATTGATGTAGACAGTTGGAGTTAACTGTATATGAAAACAACCAATTGGCCACCAAAAACGGGAGGGAAAAAAACGGAGGTAAAAGAAAAATACGTCTTGAGGAGAAAATCACGTAATCAATTGGAAACATTGAATGAAGGTTCGTGAAAACGGAACAGCGTTCCGCAAGGCACCATTGTTAGCCCCCCCCCCCTAACCCCCCCCCCATCCCCACAATCTACCGACAAGAAACTCTCACACACAGAGAAATCCAATGTTCAGGATCAAATGATAAGACTGTTAGAAGTGTACTTTTTCATTTCTTTGTGAAGTTTTGTAGGCGCGACATCGTTTGATTTCATTTCTTGATTTTTCTTGTCTTATCTGGCCGAATTCAAGTTTTTTTCTCGTTTTTATTTTATTTATTTAATGCCTATCGTTTAATGTTATAAAACTGATTTACAAAGGAAGACAATCAATAAAAGCAAGATTACACAAATGCACACACAGTGTGTAAAAATTAAACAAATGTTCTAATATAAATAATATTATTACTATCATATAGAGACAGTTATGTTTAAATGTATGTAGAGCCAAATATAATAATAATAAAATTTAAAAATGTAAAACAAGTATTAGAAAAAAATGTGTTCTACATGTAAATATATTACCTTTGTTTGATTAAAAAAGAGAATGCAATAAAAAAAGAGAATCAAACAACAGAAAAACAGGCCATACTCTCTTACTCTTTGCGTTACTAAAACTACGACAGATGGTTACCCTACCCTTCAAATAACATTTAACAATATCATTAACACGGAACCGAAGTGTATATTATTTAAAACTAGAAGTCGCACTGTTTGTATTTGAGGCCTTAACCTCTCTCTGTCCACGGAGCTAAAAATAAATACCGTGCCAACTGGGTCCACAATTAGATACAAAAATAGGAATGCTGAAGAACTTATATTCACTGCTGAGAGTTTTAAAGCTCTCTCTTAGAGAAGAGTCTTACGTTAAGTGGATGAAAACTTAACAAGTATCAGGAAAGTATAAGAGAAATTAAATAAGTGACATTAAGAGGCTTGTGTACCTCTTTAACAACCACAATGTTAATTTACAAGAACACGTCTTCGTGTTTGTATGTGTATCATTTACAAGACCTCTATTAAATTATAGTTTGTCGTTGATCTGAAGAACCAAAATTGGATTGAACCGTGAAAAGTTTAACGTCTCACATTTGCGTGTGTGACGAAAAATCCAAAGTAAAACTTTTCATCCAAAACGTTTACAAAAACAGCAACTATAGAAAACTTACAAAAAACTAATTAATATTCTCATTCAACAAAAGTTAAGTGTTATCATTGTAATTTATAGTGTATAAAAGAAGCCCCTTTAAGAGAAAGGGCTACCGCCAATATTAAGACCACGCGAAATCACCTACTTCTACTCACACAAAACAAAACGCTGTACAGAATTGAAAAAGTAATTTGGAGCCCTATGTTTTTTTGTAAGAACTATATCTGCTTGAAATAATATTCAAATATAATCATTAGTACTGTTTTTAACTACAGAATAAATCCATATTAATATTTTAGTATTTGTTTTTGCAGACTATAGTTCTTGCGAATTTACATCAGAAGTACCTCTACCATCACCTTTTCGATTTTGCGTATAGTGTTTTGAGAGATATTACTAAAATCGGGTTATTTTGCGTGGTTTTAATATTGGCGGTAGCCCTTCCTCATAAAATATAGTCTCTTCGTTGTAGAGCTGTGCGGGTAGAGGTTTTGACACTCGGGTCGTGTTCGGCTACTAAACTTACTTCGGGTTTTCTGGTAGGGTCGGGTCGGGTCGGGTCGGGTAAGGAACAGACGGCCGTTATAATACAGTTGACATGAACAATTTTAAATAATTATATATCTGATATAATTATATATAGGCCTATATGAGTCAAGATTTTTTGGACTAAAATGTTATCAAGATTTGAACACAAAATGAAGATTGATCACAAGAATAAAGATTTCGCGTTTCGGTGGTTTCTTCCGCGAAAGTTTTTGATAATACTCCCTGATTTGCTGTTCCTGATTTTGGCAAACCTCATATTCGTTTGAGCGGGATCGTCTAATAAATCAGTTTTTTTCTTTTCGTTTTTCTTTTTTAATGTTTTTTTTTCTTTCTTTCTTTTTTCTTTTTTTTCTTTTTTTTTCCTTTTGTTTTTTCCCCTTTCTTTTTTTTTCTTTTCATTCTGACACCCTTTTTATATTTGATTCATTCATTAAATGCATATGTTGTATTTTTTTTATTTGTTACCAAAATTGTTGTGTTTAAATGCATTGTTGTTGTAATGCTACTATTTCAAATATTTACGAAAATGTAGTTTATTGTTGTTTCTGCATCTATGTAATTAGATTTGTTTAGTTGTCCTCCTTTGTAAATCAGTTTTTATAACTGAATAGGATAGACGTTAAATAAATAAATAAATAAAATAAAATAAATGGACAATGAATTTTACTTAATTTTCACCCATTTTCATTTTCTATTGTCTGGATTTTTTATTGAATGGCATTTGGTATATAATGCTATAATAAATTGTCTGGACCGGCACCTCCACCAACTAAGTTTGTAAATCCTGGACCGGCACCTCCACCAAACCAAAAATATATTTATTTCGTTACCCATAATCGGGTATCTTTCGACGATCGGGCCTACCCCCAAATACCCGACCCGACGTTTCGGGTACCTGCTTCGCTTACGCCCCACGACGTAGGATGACGTCAAGTTGAGTACGACCAGGGGTAGATATGGAATTGGATGGACACATATTACTGGAGCCCATAAATCTCTCTGCATCCACATTCAAAGTTTTTTGTCTACAGAAGGTGGGCCCAGGGGTGAAATTGATCCCCCTAAAAGAAAGAAGGCTAAGAAGTCGTCAGGGCACAGCTCAGCACACACGGCTCCTTTGAGTGGTGTTTTAGAGCAATCTATCCTCCAATCTGTCTCAGTTGCCACTCTTTATTGGGCTTTATTCTGCTATATAGTGTAGGAGTCACTTGGATGGATATTCTTTTAGTTATCTATCTATCTATCTATCTATCTTCCTCTCTCTTATTCTTCGAGATTGTTTACAACCTTAATAATGGCCAAGAGATCTAACCGTAACGTTGAATTGAAAAATAAAATGAATATTAGAAATTAAAAATTAAGTACGGCAATAGTAGAGGTTGAGTTTGTCTCAATATTTATATTACAAGTAATTTGACTTTGCAATATATTACATCTGTAACTACATACAAACAGTTAATATAAATACGTATTTAATATCATAAAATTAAATATAAAGTTAAATTAAGCGGTTTAATTCTTATTAGGCCTATATGGATTGGTATAAGATTGGAGCCCTGTTCAAATTCTTAAAAATAGTTCAAATACAGGTTCGACTTGGATAATTAAGGAAGATGACTAAAACCGCTAAAACCTTACCTAAATGAAAGAGGGTCTCGAATATATCCTAGGAAAATATAATTTGTAATTTTTTGGTAGAAACGTTATGTCCCAGTCAGCCATTATATGCAATTTTTTTTGCACATTTTTGGAAATATTGTGTTTAACCGGACACGGGAAGTAAGTTACAAAAGTGTCGATCAACACTGAGCTAGGTGCTACGCTGCTAACTTAGAGCGACGACTTTTTTTTACATTGTTGTACACTTCAATGCATTCCACCTCTTTAAAAAGGAAAAACGATTTTCTGAAATATTGTTCGTTGTACAATTTTTTGCCAGCCGGTACAAATAAGAATTTTTTACCTGCGGACGAAAAAATCATACATCGAACAATATTTCAGAAAATTATTTTTCTTATAAGGAGGTGGAAGGCAATGAAGTGTAGAAACAATATTACAAAAATCGTCTCTAAATTAAGTGTATCACCTAACTCAGTGTTTATACACTTTTGTCCCAAAATTTGCATCATATAATGGACAACGGGGTTTTTTACGTCCCGCCCCAACAAATTAACAAATTTATATTTTCCTGTTGAATATAACAGGAAAATATAAATTTATTTATTTATTTTTTAACCCTCACTAATTTAACTAAGATTGCAGTCATCTTACTTTGATTTTAAAATATCGTTTTGAGGGCGATATAATAGCCTTGAAACGGTATCTTTCGAACAGTCGTAATAACGAACCGTATTATCAATAGTAAAATAATGCATTGAAAATCGGTTTCTTTTGAATAGCAGGGTAAAAAATAGTAAAATATTAATTAATTTTATTTGTTTGTTTATTTGTTTATTTGTTTATTTATTTATTTATTTATTTATTTAGCCAATAATCTGAGTTCCAACGAAGATCTGATTGTTGAAATGAAATACAAATTTCAATACAAGTATTTCCGACAAACCAACGAGATGAAGTAGATCACCGGCTTTCCGCCTTAGACAGGGTTTCAATACAGACGAGTGCATGTGCATGTAAATCCCGCGTTCTTGTTTCTCCTCCTTGTTTTGTTGCAGTTGAGCGACAAGACGCGGGTACATCCAAGTGCACATCGAGGACGGTCTGAGTAGCACACAAATATAACACTCCAAGCTGAAAGCACTGCTGCAATATACAATAGAAGAATGCGACCAACTTATTACACGGTGGAGTGCCATCACGAATGGAAAAATACACACAGTGCTACATATACGAAGATATTTTCCTTCTGAGAGAGCTTTCGTGATTTTGATCTATTACTGTGGAAATAAAAATATTTAAAAAAATTGTATTTGAAATATAATGTTATTTTGTTGAATACAGTGCTATATAAGTTAGTTGGTGTGCAATAATTTTCAAAGGTATTTACAGTACAGAGTTTTATTTTCTAATATAATGTAAACCATCCATTAGTCTTCATTCGTCCAAAATTTATGTAATGCATTTTGTAAATAAGTTATTTAACTCATTAGAATATATTTCTCAGTTTCATTAATCGGTAAACACTCCCGGCCAACGATTGACATAAAATCATTAGAATTTGTAAGAATTAAGAACATAATTCAAATGTTAAAACATTAGTATAAAATTAGTGCACAAATCATGGATTTGCAACTAAATATAACAATTTAAAATACACTTTAATTGTGTAACTAACGTGACCTGTTATCTGCAGCTGATAAGGACTTCAATCTGAGGTTAAGGATGTGGTTAGGACGAACACTAATGCGGCTTTGTGTTATCGTATTGTATAAAAACAACGCTCCTGTGATTGGCAGACACCTTTCGTATCTTGTTTACTTTCAAGAATGAAATGAGTCGTTTTTCAACTTGCCTCAAGAATCGCGAGAACAAGGAAACAAAACGATTTCATACATTATTTCTAGCTTCCTTCCAAACAATCTACGCCGTATCGACTGCCAATATAAAGAGATAAGTTTTTTTAAGCGTTTTAGGATTTTGATGCTACAATATGCTAACTTTTGATACTACAAAACGCTAATTTTACTAAAAATAATGTTTTTTAATACAGACATTCAATAATAGCTTGACATAGAATATTATAACTAGAGCTCGGATTTTTATGTGCTTAAAAACGTCAAAATATGTATTTTATATTTGGATGAGCGTAGCGAGCGAAGCGAAGATTCCATTTCACTACACTGGAGAAAAAAATCCGGAATGTGTTTTTTTATTTTTTTATTTTTTTTTCTTTATTTTTTTTGTATTTTTGTCTGTTTGGCCACACGGTTTCGGCTAAACCGATACTCCAATTGCGATGAAATTTAATGGAGGCCTTCGAAATCTTTGAACTTAGAACTGCCACGTTTTTGAGCGCAATCGGAAAATTATTTTTCATGAAAATCGCAATTTTACGATTTTTTTCAATTTTTAAAAATTTTCTTCGACTTATAACACCTACATGCTTTTTCCGATTTTAATGATTTTTGCACAGAACCTTTATTTTATGAATTAAGATATTTTTGTGAAATTTGAGCGCAATTGAAAAAATATTAATCATAAAAATCGAAATTTTACAGGTTTTTTCTTTTTTTAAACAATTCTTTGACTTATAACACCTACATGCTTTATCCGATTGTAATGATTTTTTCGCAGAACCTTTATTTTATGAATTAATATATTTAGTGTTAAATTTGAGCGCAATCGAGAAATTATTTCTTATAAAAATCGCAATTTTACGATTTTTTTAACAATTACGATTAATTAAAAAAAAAAAAAAAAAAGTTAATTTTTAATTTAATTTAATTTAATTTAAAAAAATTTCAACTTAGTAATGATTTTGCCACAGAACAACAGAAAATTCGCATAACACATGGCAGCTCAATGCACCAATTACGCTCATCCAACAACGCGGCGGGACTTAAGCGTTTCCTAGTTGCTAAAAAACATAAAAATATGTGCTAAAATACAAAAATATATTTGCTTAAAAATACAAGAGTGCACAAAAGTACAAGTGCTCAAAAAAGATTGTTTACGTACCATCAGTCAAGTCTTTCCAGCACAATATGAGTATAAATGAATCAAATCAGGTCAGGTGCAATATAATACCGGAAAGAAAAAATACGATGGCACTAAAACAATTTTATTGTTGCTGAACATATTGTAGCAGTTTGTAACATTGTCACTTTTTAATACCATCTTGGACTAACATGTGTCTTTATATACCCCCATTGCAGTGTACCAAAATCCACATTTTCAAATGTTCAAATTTCAAAATGTATGTCGGTTTTCGACGAGCACATTTTTGTACTGCAAAAAACTTGGCTTTACGTCACAGGGTGTAACGGGTGCAATCGGGAACGACTTAAGCAAGGTCATTCATGGCAGCCGCTTGCTTCGAACTCCAAACAATCAACACTTACCCGGTTTCCAGAGTGAAGTGTGAACACGGCGTCACACATCGTATTGTCGAGTTCGCTGATGCACAAGTTGTGTCTTTTGTGGGAAAATATTTATTTTTGTACATCTAATTCTTTCATTTCTAGAAAATACATTTTGAAAATGGTTTGGGAAGTAAATTCATAGATTTTGATATTAATAAAGTGATGAATAGTGGATTTTTGGTTTAAAATATGTGATTATGGCAAGGATAAGAGAAATATGTATTTATTAACTAAATATAACAAAATATGCGAAAATATTTGATTAAAAAAACATAGATTTGAGATCACAACAATTCGTGAAGGATTGATCATGGGCATAAGTTTAGAGAACTTTACAAAAATATTTTCATACATAACAATCCTAGCCCTAATTATAACCAATGCAAATCGACACGAACAGTAAAAGATCATCGACGTCTAGGCGATGTCAGCATCAACGTTTTTTGACGACGACGATGACGACGACGTAATAATAAAGTCAATCTACGGGACGCAATTTTTATTAATGATCAAACTTTAGTCATAAAACGTGCCAATCGTTCATATGTTGGCGACAATACACATGCAATGTACGGAAGGAAACAGCATTGCAGCCAACGCGACCACTATTCACAATCCAGTGTATGTACGTTAGCGTCCCAGCAAACACAATGTGGTGTGTCCCCATACTGGAACAGTGTGGGTGCGGCATGGGCAAGTATGGGCACTGTGGGATGGATGTGGGGTGTGGGTAACCTGGCTTTGTACGTGTGGATTCCATACGGGTGATGTGTGGGCAGGTGTGGGCAGATAGTGTGGGCTTTACCCATACCTTTCCCACACGGGACCGGTACTGCTATATTCCACATAAACATTTCTATTGCGTGTGGAGCAGGTGTGGGAAACCCCACATCTTTCCCACAGCAAAACCATATGGGTACTGTACCGTTTTACTCACTTATCCCATGCGGTCCAAGCAATTTTATAAAATAAATGAAACATGTGAAATTAATCGCAATGGAGCCTTTAAAAGCGTAAAGCTACCGTATCATAACATTCACGAAGGATGTTCGTCTTGTTCCATTGTATTATGACTTATATAACCAATAATTTTACATATTTTCTGTCTTATTTATTTTTCCACTTTCAGACTCAAGGCCGGTGCACAATTGCCCGGGAACGACAACGGGAACGACAACGAGAACGGGAATAAAAGTTGAATCACATGTTAACTTACGACACGATGCACAATAAAGCTTCTCGTTGCCGGTCGTTCCCGTATCCCGGCAACGACAACGGGAACATCACCAAGTTTTAACTTTCCGTAACGTTCCCGTTCCGTACGTTACCGGAACCAATGGGAATCAAGATGTGCACGTCCTAAAACTATTTTATCAGCTGATTGATGGTTTATACGCGAGTAATATGCGAAATAAATTAAATAAACATGCGCGGAATAACAAAATAACAAAATATAATCAACACACTTATTATTTGATGTGTTCCCGTCGGCTTGCTTCACGGGCTGTTGTGCATCGAAGCCCTTATCGTTAGCGTCTTCCCGTTCTCGTTGCATCGGCCTTCAGTATTAGAAATGTTCACAGAAAAAGGCAGTATGTCTCAAGCACAAGGTGTCTGCCAGCCTCTACACAACAAATTGTGAGAGTAAACAAAAACTTATAAAGAAAGAAACAGATTAACAAAAAATTAACAAATTGTCTTTGCTGTCGATAAACATTTTCACCTAATTTATTTATTCATTTTAGATAAAGGGTCGGCCCAGCCCAGACCCACGTTCGATTTATATTAATTGTAATTTAAAAAAAATTCCAAATAGCTATTTATTATTTATTTAATTGTATATTATTGATATTAGTTCGTCTACTTTGGCGATGACTTGAATTAATACTTGAATAAGGCGGGTATGGGAGATACTGTCCGCAGGAGTACCATTTTCATAAACTCACAAGATGAATGAAACTAACTGTAGGAATAAAATCGTTCCTCGTTCGATATATTGATACTACCACAGACATACCATATATTATTTTATATATGTTTATAGATAGTCGAACTTGAATAAGATTTTAAACCTATGTAAGTAAATTTAGCGAAAACAATGCATGTTAAGTTATAACGTTGGCATTGACGAGCTGATCACAACATCACAACAAACTTCACGAACTTGTGAACACCAAAAAAATACTCGTATGCAGGGAGAGTGCTGAGAAAAGATCGAAACATTACACCATGTAAGTAAACAATTAAATAATTTACACCAATTTGTTATAGTTGGTAAATTACGTAGGCCGACGAAAAGGTTATGCTAATGTTCGCAACTTCGCCCTAGGGCCTAGTAAGCCCAGGCCCTAAGCTTGTAGCCTAGGGTAGCTAGGCTACAAGCATATTATTGTGCGTCTAGCCCTACTGCTGAAACGGAATTACATATATTTTAACTTTGTTTAATACATAAGGCCTGCCAATGCCATGAAAAATAGGTCTAAGCCCTAAGCTCATTAGGCCTAGGGTAGGGCCTAAGCCTACCAAGCTAGACAAAAGGCCTAGCCTATAAGTCAAGATGTTAGAGTCAGCCTACCACGATGTTAGAGTCGTGCATGGCAAGTCGTGGGCTCATTATCTAGTCGGCACTAGGTAGACCTAGGTCAATTGTAAGCTGGAGTATTAGGTAGGCCCTAGGCCTAACAATATTTTATCTCCTAGGCATAGGCCCTAGGCAAGCCTAGCCTAGGCCTATGACTTTTCATGAAGGCCTAGGGCTAGGACCAAAAAGCTGGGCTAGCCTAGGCCTAAAGGCTTGATTCTGTTACCTGCTGGCTCGACTGGGTGCAGTGCTGGCCAGCACTGTCCAATAGGCTAGGTAAGCTACAACGAATAGCTAGCGCAGGGCCAGCAATTAACGGAACGCTCACTACACATGCTGGCGTACTGGTTTAGTTCATCCAGCAGGTAAAACCTGGTTTATATTATCGTTTCGAACGTGAGTTAAAATGACGTGCATAATCGACTTGCGTTTTCACTTCGTTTCACTGATCGTCGTTAGCAATCTCAACACAGTGGCAACATAACCTGTAATGTTTTTATTGATTATTGGATAGGGGGTTAGGTATGAATCTATTAATTTGTCTAGGCTCTACCAATAGTAGTTAATAAATACCTTGTCTTGAATCAACAACCGCAATATTACACATGTATATATTTGAGGTTTATACCGGTATGTAGTTTGTTTACGTTGCTTGCAATCAGCTGGTAGCAGTGTTGGCGGCCATTGTCAAAGGGGACGTGAGTAACTCTGAGTTTTTACACGAGTTGAAATTCCAACCAGCGTTGCAACTCGGTGCGTATATATAAAAAATTTACTCACGTTTTCGACCAACCAGCATAAAAACCTCGTACCGGTAATATAAACCAGGTCTAACGGAACGCGACTAATGTAGGGTAGGCCTATGTTCATTTATTGGCCGTGGATATTCTTTCGTAACACCCGGTAGGCCTACGTAAGAGAAATACCAGGACGACCACCCAAAATTAATCTTAGGCCTAGCCCCTATGCTCAATATTTTTACCGAGTGTATATTTAACGTTCGATTCCTGCGAATGTCATAAGTTTTTGAACTTCTGATTTGGACTTGAGTCCATCACATTCTGGTCTTTGGAATTTGTAAATGGTGACTTTGGAGCCATCCTAGCAACGAGCCACATAGGCCTAATAAATTTGAAGTTGTTCTGAATCCGCTTTGTTGATTCTGGCGTTGATCCGCGGATGTTCGCACTCTCCATACCACTGATTGCTAGCCTATATTTCCTGTTGAAAAATATCAATCTTTTGGTTGGTGATCGCTCACTCGTCGATTGCGTTGGGCCTTCAGGGTTGGCTTGGTCGCTTTGGTTACTGTCCCCTAGGCTATGTGACTGAGTGGGTAACCTCTTAATAGGGATTTATTTTATTTATTTTACGTTGAATCCACGGTTAGGTAAGGGTATCGCTAAATGTAAATTTTCGCTAGGTGTAAATTGTACGTTGGGTGCGGCCAATCGTCTTTCTTTTTCTGTTTTTGGCGAAACTCCTTTTCAGTTTTAGTCCCCTTTAAAATAGAAATGTTAAAAGTTTTGTAAGTTTTTGTTGTTTTTTTACACATCAAAAATGGTATATCTTAAACTATTTAGTGAAAGAAATGATTATTTTTTTGGGCCCCCCCCCCCCCCAGCCAAACAAGTTCCCAAAGTAGGCCTACACCCTACTATTTGTAGGACATTGTTGATACGTTGATAACCCGACCAAATAGCAAAAATCCAACGTAGGCCTATAGGCCCTATGAATTCATTTGCAATTTCATACATTACGGTTCAACGTATCAATATAGGTCTACCCGGGGTTTTTGTAATCGCTAGGGCCTAGGCCTGTTAAATTCAAACTGCTAAGGGTGATTCCATAGTAACATGCATATCATTTGGAAGAATTTTCTTCATTCAAGCGACACAATTCACCAAACTTGAAGATTTAATAGTAGGCTTTTACGACGTTTTTTAATTTTTTAATTGAGGTCATCAGAGAACCCTAGAGTTCTTAATTTTGGTGCAATTGAACAAAATCCTAGTAAATTTCCTCCCAATTAAAAAAAATGATTTCGTGTGGTAACTCGTGCATCCACATTTGGACTTACGATATATGAACAATGACTCTTATTGTCTGAATTCTCCCCACCCACTGCTATAAAAATATGATATTAAATTCACAGGTTAGGCCCTACTCAATGAAGTGGGAATGTGCGGTAATTTTCTGGGAGTTTCAAATGTGTGAAAAATTATTTTTATATCGGTAGGCCTAGGTCTAGGCCGTAGTGTAGGTAAATAAATAAATAAATAAATTTTATTTAGAGTCTACCCACTCAGTTATATAACTGATTTTCCAGTGACATAATGTTAAGATACGCGATTTAGGCCTGACCCGCCTGACTGTGATTGTCAGAAATTGCTTGAACTGGGTTTATGATCTTTGAGTCCTACATGACATATTAGGTCTAAATTATAATTACGTATTATGTTATGGCACTAATTTTAGTAGAGACAATACATTTTTTAAAGACGACTTGTTGGGTAACTTCTTCCGTTACATTTCAGATATTTGGAGCAAGCACAGACGTGAAGAATGACGAGCTGACGACCAATGCGAAATACGGAGACCGCACCTGATAATCGCGGAGATGGAAGTGGCTGATGAAAAACTACCCCCAGGGATGACGTGTTTATTATTATTATTTTTGTCTTGTCTCCAACTTGCAAATTTCAAAGCTCAATAGTGATTCTGACAAAAAGTAAATTATTTTTGTGTGGGACAAAATTTCAAAGTCAAAGTGAACTTTTTTTCTTTCCAGTCAAGTGTTTGATGTAGCCTATAGTAAAATCTATTTTCAAACACCGGTGACATTTAAATCATACCAAGTGTTACAGATCACAAAATTGTAGGCCTACCAACAATGTTGCATGTGCTTTGCATGCGTGTTACTTTAGGTCTATTGTAGGACTAAAAGTTTCTTCTAAACACATGAGATTTATGACATTGTGAATGAATTATATTGTTCCATAAAACAATTAGCTTAGTATATAAAATGATCGTGCAACTGGTATCAATAAAAAAATTGTTTCTTTGCAATATTTGTCCTACCGTTCCTTTGCTTATTGCTATAGGCCTAGGCCTATAGAGTATGTATATCTAGGGCATCATGCGTGCGATTAACTCCAAGTCCCGACTTTATAATTTGTTACTTGTTTTAAGAATGGATGAGTGAACCGCATCCGACTAATATGTGTGTTAATCTTATTGGCTTAAATAATAAAAAAGCACAATTGTGTAATCTGCTAATTGCATAAAAAATATTTAGGGATGCAAATCGATATTTTTTTCATTATCGATTATCAAAATGGTACCTACCTATTGTCATTACTCATTATCGAATCGATATCACAAAGCCTGTTCCGATCTATAACTGGAACCTCAAGTGTGGCAAGCGAAAGTCAAAAAATACAATTGCGTTCCATTTGCTGCCTTGCTGTCTTCGATGTCATGTGTTTGGTTCCCGTTATGGACTGATGGCTCATTTTCAAACATAAATCTTGAGTGTGACACCATATTCAGCCCAGCCAGTGCATGGCACAACGTGAGATAATATAATCTCTGTCCGTAGAGTTCTGGTTCGTGCCACTATTGAAAAATTATTTTATATTTTGATTATCGATAATGAATTTTGGACTATCGATTATCAAAATTATATCCATTACTGATTATCGTGCGCATCCCTAAAAAATAATAGATTGCAGCACTCGCATGCACAAATATAATTCTTCATTATTGAAAAAATAATTGCCTTCTTGTTTTTTACCGTTACGCCAAATTATGTCTAGGCCTGCATGCATGCAGATTGACCATAAAAATTCATAATAGGTTCTATATTTTTTAGAATATTTGCAAAGTAAATATGTTATTCAATGGGCTATTTGGGTGCATCGACGATCATAGCCTACATAATATCTGAATTTTAGGCCTACCTAGGCCTAAGTTATGAAATTATTTCTCGATATAGCGTCATCACTGGATATTTTCAAAAGACTGGTATTCCTTTGATGATTTGATTTTCTTCAAATAACCTAGTAAATTTTTAATTTTCTTTATTATTAGGCCTATATAGACATAGGTTTGCAAAAGTATTAGCCTACCATAGTCAGTACATGTGAATTAATATTATTACATCCACTGCAATTGAAACTACTAGCTTTGATATTGCTATTTTATCCTACAGATTCTAAAAATATTTTTTTAAGTGAACCTGCAATTTACAAATGCACTGTAATATATTAGGTTTATAATTTTAATTTATTTAGCAGAATGATTGTGGGCAACCGCAATTGCGTACTACACGTAGATAATTAAATTTGTACTCCTCTAGAAATTTTATGCTTTTAAAAGCCACATTTTCAAGCTGGCAAGCAAAAGCTTCTAGGCCAATAAACAATGCTAGGACCACACAACCAGCTGATGGCTTGACAAAATTTAAGATTATGTTATCATGTAGCCATTCCCACTACACCAGTAGCTATCGACATGACAATTACTGTAGTCTTTGTTGAAGGTGTGATCCCGAGACCATCCTTATCCGACAGATAAACTCTCTGCTCCACAATCAATGCGACATGTCAATGTATTAGAATGCATATTATGTGTTTTCACCACTATTTATTGTTTTTTAATTTTGATGTTGACTAATTGCACATCTAATTGTGACTTGACCCGCCTCTTTGAAACAATGTAACAATTATAAGCATTAAGCATGGAAATTTACTATTTTTTTATTTTTATTTGATTGATAAATAACAGCGAACAATTTGAAGTTTTGCTAGTTGCGCGAGTGGATAAAATAGACCTGATTAAAGTGTACACTCGCCATCAGCAATATTTAACTCGCTAGGGCGAGTGGAATAGTCGTGGGTTGCTGAGCCAAACATTCATGCTGACAGGTGCCGACCCAGTGCCAGGTAGGTGCCGACCAATAGGACATGCTAGCAAGTAGGTGCCAAATTGATGGGATTGTATTTTTGGGTAGTCCGTGTGGTTTGATTTTATTAATTCCAGCGTTGGAACTAATTAAATAAAACTACACCGACTACCTGAAAATACAATGTGCGCATATTCAATCCGTGAAAGTCTGCGATATAAGTATATATACACCCACAGTATACCCATGCGGGTATACTGTGGGTGACATGCAGGTACAATAATTAAACCATGCGGGTTATTACTGTGGGTGCCATGCGGGATCAGTAATTAAACCATATGGGCATACTGTGGGCAGCCCCGCATGTCACCCGCAGTCTGCGGCATGCCGCATGCGATCCACTGCCGGCCCGGTAGACACTTTCTCATGGGGCCCGTGTGGGCTGCCCGCATAGAATCCACATTGGGTGGGACTGCGGGTAGAGTGCGGGCAACCACATACGTGTTTGCTGGGGTATTCCAATGCAAGAGTGCAAACTGTTATTCGCGACAAACGCAATCACTGTAGCTTGAAATTCACCACTGGAGTGAATTATTGTACTCGAAGTAATCGTGTTCACAGCGAGTAAATCAGATTTTTTCAACGGTCCGCGTCCAGTGTAAATAAACCACTGCAACAGTGTTATTTTCAGTTGTTTTATTTCAAATCAAATTGTCGTTAGGTGAACAGTGAATAACGATGATTTGTTTATTTGTAGATTTGTTTTAGTTTACTATTTTGTCGACCACAACGTATTTCATGTTCGTATTAGCTTTCGCTAGTGAACATCACAAGTTTCACAACGTGACCAATCGAGATACGATAAACTAAAAGTGCTGTTATTTTTGTAGATGTGGAAGTTTATTTCATTTCCCTCATTGATTCATTACAGCTTTTATGTCAAGTTGAGTGTAAGTATAACAGTATTTTACATTTTACGTAATAACATTAAATATAGTTATAAAGAGTCAACTATACCTATTTGAAACTTTTTTGGGAACTATTTCTGCTTCCAGTTATCATCCGATCGAGATGCAATTTTGTGTATTTGTGTAATTGTTTAGCAAAGATATGGTCACTCTTCTATAGTCATAGATTACCGAACATCATTGCGCATTACGCACAAAATAAATTACGAAATTACCAATAATAATGACTACAAAAATCTTAAATCCCAAAAAACAATTTAATTTATAGTGATTTTTTGTGATGGTTAAAAAAAATAAGCCTCTATAGAATACTTCATTACACGACCATAACATATGTGCAAAGGCTGGTAACAATCCGATAAAAACTGGCTTCAGGAAAACTTCCAGAAAAAATCACTGGTATTGCAGACTCTTTACGTAATGTTATTAATACATTTTTCTTGAAATATTACTATTTCGAAGCATTTATGTAATTAGATTTATTTAGTTGTCATCCGTTGTAAATCAGTTTTTAACTGAATAGGATAAACGCTAAATAAATAAAAAAAAAAGGTGCTGATAGTGATATAACTAATGATTGTTTAGTTTTACAGCTAATTGTTACTATGGAAAGTCTCCAAGAATAACGAAAATATCAACCCACGCTCATAAGCTACAAAGATATGCAGTGTATCATCTTGAATCCGTATCACACTACGTACAATAACGGTTGGCTATCGGAAGATAGGCCTACAGAAGAACGAATTTCGGATTTACTCCAAACGGTTATTGAGCAGATCATCATATTCGATATATATTAAACCTTTTGAGGTTTTTAGTACTAGCGATAACTTTATTCAGAATAGCAATCATAAATCCAATTTCATATTCCCATACAAGCAACGTCTTTGAACGATGAATTTTCGTCTAGCCTAAGCGCGAACCTACGCTGCAATATCATTATTGCGTGGGTTGTGACTTGTTTTATTTCCTAAATAACAACAGATGAGAATCTACCGCCCGTCTAGTATCGTTGCGATCCACCTTTGTTTCTGTATTTTTAAATCGAAATAGGCAGCTCTTGCAGCACTAACACTGACTTCTTATTTACTGGGAGATTTATTAGTCTCCCCGCTGAAAAGCACCGACGCAAATATCTACTCGGAATTGCCGCTTGCCGGTAATAAAAGTAGCCCGTTAGGCGGCCTATCTTTATACAACGATCTATAGTCACAAATACAAACAAATTCGGAGGAAATCGAGTCCATCTTTTATTCACGCAATCAAGGGTACGAAAAACGAGTCCAAAATTCGGTATTATTTCAGAATAAAAAATAAAATAAAAAATGTGAAAACTTTCATTTATACGTACGTCTAATTTTACACGTTGGACCGACTTTTTAATGAACAACTGTATTTTGTTGAATTTTATATTTGTTTTAAATTTTTCTACTACTGAAAATTGTTTTAATAACGGCAATTTAACGACATTTTTTTTATTTTCTTTTTAAATGCATGCAGCCGTGTGTTATACCTAGCTTATAGCTTATATATTTATTAACTTTAGTAATATGCTTATACCTTATATATTTATTACTTTAGTAATAGCATACCCGCTGTAGGGAACACATAAGATTTGTCGGATATGAAACTCACCAGGCAATTTACTAGACTAAGTAATAAAGATGATAATGATAGTTTCGATGGGAATGTAATTGCAGTTTAAATGTTTGACGATATCCAAATATGTTCTTTGTACCTGTCAACAGAAGTAAATAAATACAAATACAAATACAAATAGAAATAGACATACAAATACAAATAGGACTGTTTCAAACGACTCTATAGCATTCGCATCAACGACCAATGAAAACCTTGAAACACCACTTGTAGTCGGGATTGCCAGTGGCGGATATCGAAGCTGTTACCTCCCGAACATAATTATGAGTTAAACCTGTGTCGGTAAATAATATGTTCACAGTGTACTTTTAATTCCTTGCCAAGCTGGTTTTACGCTTGTATTCTTGAAAACCCCATGGGCCACATTTAATAAGAGCCAAGTTCCGTTCATGTATAACTTTTTTCTTTGTTTCTCGTGTAATGATTATATTTCCCTTCCGTTTTGTAATTTTTATTTTTATTGTAATTATTTTGTTATTGTAAACAAAACCCCAAAGGATTATTTATATTAAAAATCAGGAGTCCCTATCAATTAAAAATGTCTCTAGGCGGAACACAACCCACCAAACACAGCATGCATGCTATAGATGCTTCCGCTCAAGTGTATAACCCCCTGCAGCTACCGTGCGTCATATATGTACAGTTAAACATGCCGGGGTATTGAACAAATAGCTCCCAGACGGGGCAAACAGGAAGTTTTTCAAGAGGGCTCTTTGTCCGCATGTTTGTTGCCCCAGAATTGTTGATCTAGGTCCTGGAAAACACTTCAGATGCGTTTGAAGAGAGTGGAAAATGTAAACACAAGTAAACCTTGTTTAAATTAATATTTAAGATGCCGCAAGCAACATTTAATAAATTATTATTGTTTTATTTTTTAAATATTAGTTTAACAAAACATCGGACTTAGGTCTAGTTTATCAATGATGATCATCTTAAACTTGTACGTGGTTGAATTTGTGTTGAATTACTCGCTCATTGTGTGTCCAAATGATGAATTCGTTCGCTTACCATTTGTTCAATTTCTAGTACAATTTTTTCTACTTAATTTTGAATCTCATGATAAGAACAAAGAATAAAATAGAGATTCAGGGTTTAAAAATGGACAATCTTTCTGCGGGGCAAAAGAACGGTATCTAAAAACTGTCCCATATTTTGAATGATAATATTTTTATGTTCGATGGAAATTTCAAGTATTGATGATGAGGGGTGATAGATGAAGATGAAGGACGATTACCAAAAATACATGCCTTATGCGGGATTCGAATTCATGTCCTCGTAGAGCCATACGCCCTAATAGGATGTGCTACAGCGGAGGGTCCCACTCGTAACACTAACTACCTGTCGATGTTTCAGAACGCAAACTGCTTCACAATAAAGACAAAGCATAGTACATGGTACTACACGAGGACTGCAGACTGAATTGCAGTTGAGACTGCAATCAGAACGAATGTGCCAAGAGTTGTAACATAAAAGTGTAACCCGTCATTGCAGTCAGCAGTAAAGAACCATTTTTATCGTACTGCACGTTCTGATTGCAGTTTCGAGTTTCAACTGCAATTTAGATTGCAGTTTCAAGTATTCAACAGCAGTTTAGATTGCAGTTGAGAGTGCAGTCCCGGCTCGGTTTCCCGCCCGGCTCAGTTTCGACTCCTCGAACCTCGACGAGATCGATAGGTTGTTTCGCGAGATGGGCCGATGATCCGCTTCATCCCCAAGTCCGGCTAAGAGGCGACTCTTTATCCGGGGAAAATAAATTCGGCTCGCGCGCGGAAAACTTTGCACCGACAGTGTTGCCGGAAAAAAAAGAGCGACGATGGAGATTACCTTCGTTTTAATGTACAGTCGCGTTCAGCACAAGTTTAACTTTGCGAACGTGACCTATCTGAGTTGGGTTATTTTCAAACAGGGTATTTTCAGTTGTTTAATATTTTATCTAAAATGTCTCGTAGAAAAGGTTGCTTTAGCTGCACAGCTATTTACATTTTCTGATACAGGTAACTCAACGCAAGACTAAAAAAATGAAAAGCCATTGGATCAGTTCCAGTCACCAACAATCCTAGCGAAGGAAGTCATAAGTGAACGATAAGGATTGAGTCTAACCAACTGCCCTTGGTTATTACTTTCATACTACCCAAATACCCTGGTAGTAACTACAATCAATAATCAATCAAATAAATTATGTCAAACTTTGAGTGTGTCAAAACCAAAATAGACCAACAGCTTCAAAAAGTTATCAAAATAACAATTTACGAGCCATAATATTGTTTAAATGGCAGAACGTTTTAAAAACACTTCAAGATAAACAAAGCGTTAATAAAATAGAAAACTAAAATTAACCATCCTTTGTGATATTTTCCCTGAATCCAAAGCCAAATAGATAACAAAAATCATCGTCTCTCAGATAAATTCAACAAGACAATGTCATGAAACTATAAATCCAGTTAGGAAATGATTCACAACTTTGTCTGGCGATAAAACCGAGCAACCGACCTGAGTGAAGGAAATCAAGTAGCTACGTCTAGTAACTCCCTCATAAATAAATAAATAAACTAAATAAATCAACTTCACTGCAACAGTCAGCGTAGCCGTAATATATCGCCGCAACCCGCTTGTCTATCTTGAAACGCATCACATCGCGTCGAGATTGTCTGCTCGTGAAATACACAAATCCCGGTTCCCATTGTATCAAAATGTGAATTGAAAACAAAGACCACGGTAAAGTTGAAAAAGCCTGGACGTAATTCATTCATATTGTATTCCGAGCCTTTTGACGCGGCCGCCACCCACCGCTGCCACCATTTAGTGTACGGTCACTTTCATTCCGCCCTATCTATACGTGATTCTCAAAAAAATTCTTCGGCCATTCAGAATACCATCCGGAGACGGACCGGGAAAAATATAAAACTCCCCAATTCTAGAACGGGAATGCTATTGTGTCAGTCGCACGAGGCTTCGACCCTCGAAGCGCTGATATTGTGATTTAAAATTATGATTTTTGATATAAAAACGCCAGCGAGCCACCGACGCATGCGGTCATTGTTATGTGGCGCTCGGCAAAGTAATAAATGGTGTAGGACATACGTTCAAGCGGTACACTCACGTCGTAAGATTTTCAGCAGAATGTTTTAATGTATGGTACCCGTATTGTAAAAAATGGGTTAAGTTTTAAGAGGGAATAGGACACATTTGGCAAACAGCTAATAGCGGTTAGTTAAGTATCCGACGTAAACGAAACTTTGCACAGTTGTCAATAAAGCATACATGGACAGTTCTACAGTTGTAGATTATCAAAATTTTGTGGGAATCAGACAAATAATATTCCCGAATATGCCAATTTTTTATTTTTAACAAATTCCAAAATCGTCCAAAATCTTGTTAATTAATTAATAAACTTTAAGAAAAGTGCGTGTGACTTCATTTCCGCTTTCGTAAAAATTTGTTAAAAATTGCAAACATCTGTGGTATCAGTCAGCCAAGCGACCAGGAATTTGCCTAAACGCATGTCAAATAATATGCTCTCTAAACAGTTTGTTCCAATAAAACCAAGAATCTAGAAAAAGGCGTTGGACGGAGATTATTTTCTCCGTGAAATGAGAGAATGTGTATTATAAAACAAATAAACAAATAAACAAATTACCAATCACGTAAGCTTAATGTTTATTCATCGTCTGTAATAATACGTCGAGTTATCGTCTGTATAGGACAAAAGGGGCGAATTCCATGAAAAAGAATTCCACAAAGAACGGTTAACGATTTGTAGCAAAAAATATCAGCCATGCATAATATCGTTTTCTGGAGATAAAATCACAGAATCCGATACAATGCAAAACCCACTCCATCTCTTAATTGAAAATATCTCATTTCAATTCAAAGCAACACGATTTACAATTATTAATCAAATTTGTAATACAATCTAGGATGCTATATCATTTTCGGGCTTCTTTCACACATTTCATTTGCCTACCAAGTAAAAAATCCAATATCTCAGGTTTTCAATGTAAAAGAATATGTTAGGTGTATAAGATGGATGTTCATTTTAGACAGCATCGGCAATTATCTGAACGAAGCATGAAGGGAGTTTCTTTTCTTTCCATGAAGCCATAACATTGATAAAAGTGAACAATATTTGCGACAAAGTAAAATCAACAATAATGTTAAAAGTTGATGAAGAAATGTAAGAACTTTTAATTTGAGAAGTTTTAATATTTGTTGACAAAACTTTAATGTTTTCAGATTCACAAGATGGGTTACTTACTTTACTTTCGTATTTATTTTCCCCGATACTTGACATCGAGAAAACAAGCCCGTGTGTAAACAACATGGCGAAGAGTGGGAAAAACTTCAAGAGTAAAATAGTCGTTACTAAACTAAGTGAAACGCTCTTCTGAGTTGATATAGAAGTTAAGAAAACTCTGCGTCGGGAAACTTCAGTTTGAAAGTTCGACCAATCAATAACTTAGACAGCAAGCGAAGCAAGTTGTAGTTGTGCACATATCAAATGTCACTTGAGTACAGCTCGATTGTCGCAGCCATGTGATATACGTCCACTGTGTATCGGACAACTCCCTCCCACTATGCCGCAACACTAGTTGCTTTCTATAGATATAGCTTTAAGCTCCACCAGTTTAGAAGTTTAACGGAAGAGATGACCGAACTATTTTCACAACTTAAACAAACTTGATAATATGTAACGTGTTATCTCAAATTAACATTTTATGATAACCACTATTATTATTCTGAACTTATGCGAGAAGTATTTACAAAGAGCAACATTTAAACAAATTAAAATGACTCGAGAATTGCAATTTTGTTCCCTGATTGATACGCGCATACGCATGTATTAATTTTCTATAAACGTACTTCTCTGTGTGCATTTCGAATCTGTGTATGATGATCAATACGAAATCCCCCCTTTGATAAGCTCAATCCAGCATCTGTATTAAAACGGTTGGTTGTTTTCAATTTCAGTAATCTAATGAGTGTTGATAATAATTAGGTTATTTTTCCAGGTTCGCAATACTCAGGGGGACGGCCTGTCAAACCAGATGTGAAACATTACTAGCGGCGACATTCGACATCGAAGTACCAGGGTTTCAGCAGGAATAAGAGTATATTATATTCGTTGAAGCTTACAGCTGAACGGTTACGAATAAGGCTACATCGAAGTACCAGGGTTTCAGCAGGGATAAGAGTACGCTATACTCTTTGAAGCTTAGCGCTCGGGTTTTAGATGATTACAGTTGAACGGTTACTAATAACACTATCATATTTTGCAAACCGATATGTTGATGGCCACACTAGGTTGCAAAGAATAAGCATTAAACAATTACTGCAAGATTTAAGTCCAGAAATTAAAAAAAGTAAAAAATCCTAAACGTTGGTTCCAATTCGTGGAATATCCATTAAAATGGCAAACCTGGCTTTAATGCTTTAAATTAAAATTATTGCCAGATATAATTAAATTGGAATACAGTTTTGATTTTTTATTACTGTCGGAAGTCAGGGAATACACCTAGCCACACCATCCCTCCCAATTGTTTATTTTCAATACCGTTATAAATACTAACGATAGAGTAAAAGAAAAATTCTAAAAAAAAAATCATAACATTTAAAAAAAAGTTTGTAGAGGCAACTGCGCACTGTTAGGGGGAAGGCTTCAGATCTCGGAATCTCCTGGCAGTGTCAGCGAACAGCGCGTAGCGGGAGACGCTGACTAGAACCTTGGATCAAAACACCCCCATTGTGTCACCCACCCTAGGCAAACACAATTTCACTACGGAGATGCTAAGCCGGACAGATTTACGGTCGTAATATGCCGCCTACATAAATAAAAGTAAGTAAATGAAATAAGATAAATAATGCATGTGTTGTGTTGTGTTATGCAGAGTAATAAATAAACGTGAAACACGCATTCAATTATTGTAGGCACGAAGAAAGGAACACTTTCTCAAAGTTGGACCAATATGATAACACACCTTTCTCGCTATTTTAGGCACCGTGAGTATGTTTGTCGCCTAACATATGTTTATTGCAATTTCAATTTTTATAAAGGAAATAGTATGTATACATTTCATATACAACACAATTTCAGTTATTTTAGCTATTTTAACATACAAACTAAAGACAACTAATACTTAGATGAGATAATAAAAATATGTCATTATTAATTAAAAACGCATAGTATCTAACAACTTGTAAATAAGCCAGTAAAGAGAAAAAATGAGGTATTTCAGAGCAATTTTCCGTTATTGTATCTGTGAGATAATCATATACTTGACAATAGTAGGCTTTTAGAATTAAAATTAAGACACTGTTAATCAGTACAAAAACGTTACACACACATTCGATCAGATCAAGATAACTTTATATGTATAATAGAGAAAGTACGTTCGGTGTTCCTTATCTCAATTGTAATTAAATTTGTTTGCAATGTCATAATCTTTTAGGAAACATATTATTTTATTCAAATTTACGATAAATACAAGACATATTAAAACTTCCATTCTGAGAAACTGCATTGACAGTGTATAAATAAAGAAGAAAATTTAAAAAACAAAAACAAAAAAACAATAATATTACTAGCCGAAAAATAAATAAGTTCAGTATTAAACATGCTTACTATCGATAGCGAAAATACTAGAAGATATTAGCGAGTATTCGATATTTAAACGAACTGAATACACTTTAATTTCGTATTAAAATCACAATTAAACCTTTCCTCAAAAGAACATTTTTAACTACATTTTTCACTAAGGTGGATAAAAGGGTGGAAACTTCTTTCTATACACATTATTGAACTTCCGACTTCACACATGCTCATGCATGCTAGTCAAAATTCAAATCCCAGGACAGTAGACGACTTGAGTAAAAAGTAAATTTAATTTCCCAAACTCCAAGTTTTGGTCGAGTCAGCAGAGTAATTTTGTTTGTCGACGTTGAGCAAGAAAAGCAAAAAAAGGTGCGATTACTATAAGCGAGACATTACCAAGAGACAGCTTATCAACATGAAACAAAAGATATTCGACGTGTTCCGAAGTGTTGGTTTTTTGGATGAGCATAGCGAATACTTCAATTTGACTACCCCGAGAAATAAGTCGGAAGTTTTTTATTTTGTTTGTATGCATGTTTTGTATTATATGTTAACTCCCTACCGAATAAACGGTTTCTCTTAAAGTTTTGAGGGACCTTCGAAATTTGAACTTAGAAATGTTAAATTTCGGTTCAATCGAAGAAACTTTTCTCATGGAAAACAGTTTTTCGATGAGTACAATATATGGTGTCTGTTCCGGAGAAACGGCTACCGAAGTCCACTACGATTTTAACGAAATATTTAGGGAATCTCCGAAACCTTAGAACTTGGATATGCTGTGAATTTAGGAACAATTAAAGACATTTTTCTGATGAAAATTGCAATACTACAATTTTTTCGATTTTCTACGTGCAATCAGAAAGGCTTCAACAAGATGTTTTCGAATTTCAAAATGCAGTGAGAATGGCCACATGCTCTCACCCATCAAGGTAACTGATAAGAAGCGTTCGCGTAGCGGCAAAGTGAGTAAACACATTATATTTTTGTAACTTCCCTGGTTGTAAAAAGGTTTTTCGATTTATACGTAGCCTGAGTATAAACAAGATGGGATGAAATAACGATGTTATTTGCTGTGTTCGGCAGAAATTAACCTTTCGTAAACCAATTACAAGATAATTAGCGTTGAAAGGAGGAGGGGGGGGGGGGGGGCCTCAAACAAATGCAGGGGCTCATCCAAAAAGAAAGGGGAATGTATGGAATGTAAACGTGCTTTAAAATGTTTCTATTCGTGTTCATGTTTCAATAGCAAACTAGTAGATCACTCATTGATGACGCCTTGTGAGTTGGTTTATTCGCCGTATGATAAAAATCAAACAAACCCCCTAAGATCTTAAACCTTATAAACCCTCATGGAGTTATGCCCAGCAAGAGGTGAAGAAGGATAAAGACTTTTACTTGCATTCAAACGTTGAAAAGCATAAATTAAAATAATGTTATAAAAATATTTACCGTCTATAATATTAGATAGGCTATAACTTTTGATGAAAGTCATATAAAAAAAATAATCACACATATTATTTTATGTTTTCTGGGGTTCACTATAATATAACTAGCCGAGGAAAACATTTAAAAATCATTTTTATCTGCACAAACGTTTTAAGTTTCACGGGTGTTTAAAAATTTAACTATCCGAACCTTATCCAGTCTGTAAAACACCCAAAACAAAATGGCCGCCTTCATTTTCATTCCCGCACGTCTGGTTTTAACCACGTGCACTACGTACATGCCCTTACATCAACGAGTACCGCATACACACACGTCTGTTTTCCAATACTCGCTATTGACATGCATAGATAATACTGCCGCATATTGGGCCATATAACCGTCTACCCGGCGTTACGACAAGAGAGTGATTGGGCTTTATATCTCACTTTTATGTGATGGCCCAATCAAATCGAGCCCATTCAAGATAAGACATTGAGCTTTACGACTCAGTTATACGCAATAACGCTAATCGAGACGAAGCCTTCCATAAACATTGGGGCTTTGTCTCAACTTTTATGTTGTGATGGTGGTGGACAGAGACTGTGGGTCTCACGAGGCGACTAGAAGAGGCGACGCTGACAGATTTAGATAGTGCGTCTTGTAATGGCAGCATAGCGGGGGTGCAAAGCTTTATTGGTGGAGGTGCCGGGCACATGATGACCAAACTTTCTGGGAGCTAACCCCACCCCCGTGACTACCAGGGTCACCAAATGCAGTCTGGTTCATTGTTGAAGGTCAACGACAACAAGAAAAGGAAGTCAATCGGTCGTCATGTTCGGTTTTTGTCGTGAGATGTGACACACGCACAATCAGACAGTCAGGCGAACAGAAAGAATAGTCATGCATCAATGAGAGATTTATTCCCTAATGACATATTTTCCCGTTTGTAGGGGTATTTTTAACAAACAATACAATCATAACGAATAGCAGTGTCAGAGGGTCTTTTGTTCTCTTTAAAACTAATGATTTAAAGAAACTATTACAAACTACGAACGAATTACTTGTATAAATACAACCAATTTTACTAAATACCAATTTACACATTCCTGTCTTACAGATACCACGAATTGGAAGTTTAAAGTATAGACGTTTTAAAAATCTTGTAATGGGAAAAAACACAATTATATACCCCCCCCCCCCCTGGCATCAACCGAATTGTGTTTGTGGCTAAAATTTATAAAATATTCACCACAATAAGGTATTTTTTTTCTGCTTACAGCTCATACACTAAACGGCGCGTCACACTAAATAATTATATGACTCTTGATTGTCATAGAGTAGGCAGTGACCAAGAAAACATGAAACCAAAAGATAAACCGACGTATAAAAAGAAAATGTTGACGATAGTTTCGTTGATTTGAGGAGAAAAGCTGAATTGCCCAACCGAAACTAATACCGAGTACGCAACTCTATCCTTGCCAGAATTAGAACCTCTGAGTAAGCGTGGAATATAAGTTGCAGTTTGTCGCAAAGTTCTCCACTCTCTCTCGTTCTATCGTGATTGCTCAGGCGAGTCAACAAGTGGTAACTAAATCGCTGGGATCTATCAGGCCGGGGCTGGGGACGCCCACACGCGGCTTCCGAAAACAATCGCACAGCTTTTATATTAGGCCTACCGAATATGTAGCACCCTTTTTACGATGTTATTCGTATAATTTCATTATCATTAAATTTATTATTTGAACACATAAAATGCGTCCCAAGTTGTTTGAAAAGGGAATCACATTAGTGCGTCGAACAACCTACAAAACACAACATTACAATACATTCATTTAAAATTACTCTTACACGGGGAGAGAAGCTCCCCTATGCATCACGTTTCACTCCATCCGTAAATTGTTTCTTCTTTCTTTTCTTTTTGGACGAGTCTTTCTGTCTGTGCGTGCAACGATAAAACCGAACAAGATCTCCTATTGATATGTACATTGCCTATGCAGGGGCGGGTAGCCCCCCACCCCCCTCAAAGAGGAGATATCTCACGACCCGGCACCTCCACCAAAACTATTGAGGCATATCGATAGAAGGTTAGCTTCGCTCCCTATTTTGGGTACTACCGAACCCGTGCGTGTTTATGTTTAGACGTAGTGTCATTTGAATAGAGCAGCCCATACCATACAATACCTCCAGTATCATTGAAGACACTACGTTAGAAATGGTACACAAAGTTATACCAAAACTTGAAAAAAAATATTTATCATTTTATGGCGTGTACCATTTTACCATAATTAACAATTTTTTCACCCCCTATAAAATGAAAGAGAAAAAAAACCCACACAATTCGATTTGATTGTGCACCACTTTTTTTTACTAAGTAGTATGAAATCAAGTCGAAATAGTAGTTTTTCGCAATTTTATATTAAAAATTAGCTCTTTCTTTCACACGTTAGCCGAGAAACTTGAAAAGTTTTAAAGCATGTCGTGCGTCCCACGTACTATAAAATCATACTTAGAAGGCGGGCATCTTGGAACATCATCGGTCCCCGGCAATGAAGGAAGCGAAGAGTTGACGAAACGTGTTCGCCATTCATCGCTCATCATCAGACAAGGAGACAGCCTCGCATTTAGATTATTGTTATTGGTTAATGACAGGGCAAGCTAGACCCAGTGTAATTGTTGCAGTGGGTTGGATTCTGTGGGAGGCCGCTCAACGGCAATCTTGCTCCAGCTCTGTGGACACTTGACACTCACCCACTCTACACCCATCATGCCATATTGCGTTTCATTTGATAGAATGTGTAATGGATTGAGAGAGTGAGTGGGTGAGTGGGGGAGTGAGTGAGTGAGTGAGTGAGTGAGTGAGTGAGTGAGTGAGTGAGTGAGTGAGTGAGTGAGTGAGTGAGTGAGTGAGTGAGTGAGTGAGTGGGTGAGTGAGTTGTGTAAGTCGTAGGGAGATTGTGTGTAAGAGAGAATCAGAGAGAAAGAGGGACAGAAAGAATGTGTGAGAAAAAGACCACATACAATAAATTAAATAGATCATGACGGACCCACTGTCTCAAACTCTCACCCATATTAGTATAATACCGCGGACATAAATCATGAGACTAATATTTTACAAACTAATTAAGCGAGCGAAGCGAGCGTTTCCATTTGACTCTGCCGGAAAAAATAGTCACTGGATTTGTTTGTTTTGTTTTTGTTATTTTTTTGTTTGTATGTCTCGCCATAACATTCGAACGGAGGCTCGGATCGAGTTGAAATTTGGACCATCCGCAAGCTTCGGTCTAGATTGAATGCCATTAGTTTTGTGGCAAAATCGTTCAAAAAGTTAAAAAATTACATTAAAGTTAATCGAAAGTTTTTTTTTCAAACTAAACGGCGACAAAATCTGAGGTGGCCAAATCATTTAGAATGTCCGTCCGGTCACGAATATGTTAATTTTATTTTGATCCGATAAGTAGTGTAGATGGAAATTACATTATAACAAAGTAGGCCTACCGTTACCATGACAACGGAAAGTTGCGCAGCTTTTTTGGCTCATGATAGCGGTCGAACGGAGGTTCGGATCGAGTTGAAATTTGGACCATCCGCAAGCTTTGATCTGGATTGAATGCCGTAAGTTTTGTGGCAAAATCGTTCAAAAAGTTATAAAGTTACATTAAAGTTAATCGAAAGTTTTTTTTTTTAACAAAACAGCAACAAAATCTGAGGTGGCCAAATCATTTAGAATGTCCGTCCGGTCACGAATATGTTAATTTTATTTTTATCCTATAGTGTAGATGGAAATTACATTTTAATTAACAAAAGTAACGTTACCATGGCAACGAAAAGTCACACGAAGCTAGAGCTTTTTTGGCTCATGGAAGCGGTTGCACGAAGATACAGATCAGGTTGAAATTTGGACCATCAACAAATTATATAGCACGTGCTCGCTTACCAACGCGTCAACTGAGCGTTTTCCTAGTATTAACAAAATATATAATATTGAAATACATAATTGAAACCAAGCAACAGGAATTCAGTAACGAAAACAAAATCAACGAACGAAGTAATTATATTTAGTTGAACGGGGTATCTTGATTTTTTTTTAGGAAACGCATAATCTTGCCAAACCGATTCACCCCTAATTGCACATTTTAGACCTTGCATACATTATATAATTCAATTAATTCAATCCAACCGTATAATCGGTTAATTTTGGAACTCCAACCGTAGAGTGATCATTTGTATGCCAGCCACCTCTCCCCGAGCACTACCTAGCAGTTAGGAGCAGCACCGACCAAGTGTCGTACGGAGACCCTGCAGAGATGTACCTCGCACCCGGGGGGACTCTTACTACCAACACAACATAGTCAGAAACAACAAACAAAACATCGTCTACACGTACTCGAGCAGGCGTCACACATCTTTACTATACCTGGGAGTTAGCATGTAGCTAGTAGTCGTCACACATCTTTACTATACCTGGGAGCGGGGGGATCTAGGGGATGTTTATAAAATGTAGAACGTGATTTTATAATCTTGTGAGAGTTCTGGCGGGGGGGGGGGCGCATGGTTCATGTGAAATTCACAATTTCTACTTAAAAGTTATAAGTACTCACATTCAAATGTACACGAGCGCGTCGCGCGTGTTACCTGGATTTTCCCAGTAATAACAAAAAATATTAACTGTGTAGCATAGAACAATCGAAGTTGAAGGATGTTGATTTTATCAACGACCCAACATGAGAAACTAAAACAACAAAGCATCTACAAAAAAAAGGGAAATTCCTGTTTTCTGTTCTGTTAGATGTTTTGTTGTTGTAATGTTCATCAAATCAACACAAATGATAAACGTTGCAATATTCATACATTTTTTATAATTATTATCTGAATTGGGGAATTCTAAGTAACAGGCCGTTGAATTAATATAAATAATATTTTAGTTAGTATCAACACATAACAAAAACTTGTAGAAATACAGCCAAACCTTACACACTCAAAAGGAATGAGATCTAAAAAAAAGGGCCAAGCTCATCTACCCTTCCACATAAACGTACAGTGTCCCATAACAGCATCCTCGAAAAGCTTGGCAAAATAGAATTTGCGATTATTAATTTAACGTAATAGTTTATCCAAGTTCTTTTTTTCTAATTAATTTAAACGTAATAACATGCAAATTCTATTTTGCCAAGCTTTTCGAGGATGCTGTTATGGGACACTGTACGTTTATGTGGAAGGGTAGATGAGCTTGGCCCTTTTTTTAGATCTCATTCCTTTTGAGTGTGTAAGGTTTGGCTGTATTTCTACAAGTTTTTGTTATGTGTGTGATCTCATTACTTTTTCAAGTTCCATTACAAAATTATTTGCTAAAATATAATATTTTTATCAAAGTTGATTTAAATTCTATGGTATTAGCAGTAACAATATAGGATGTAAAATATCTAGACCCGGATTCATGTACATCCTGGGTATAGGTGGTATAACCATGGTATAACGACGGTATAAGGACTGGACCCCAATTCTTGAGTTCGTGGGAGATGAGTTGAAAACGCAATTTGAAAACGAAGTCGTTTTCGTTTTCGAAGGAATTGGTATTCTTGAACGGTATCGTGGAAAACGTCATGGGTTGTGAGTTGAAAGCATTGATATTAAACCCCTATAGGTTGAAAGAGTATCACGAAATCCAAACACTTTAAAAAGATTTGCGTATAGCAAAGAGCTCGAAAAAGTTCTATATTTATTCTAGATGGCAGTGCCTTCATAAACGCGGGCCAATCGAAAGACGAGTTGTATGAAATGATTTGATTGTTGCAATTATGTAAACAAACAGATGAGCAAGCTCATATCAGAACAGTTGTGTGGCATAGGGTTGGCTAGGCTTGTCAAACATGTAATGTAAGTATGAATTTTACTAGTCCTATAGCCAAATGGAACTGTAGACCTACACTTTTGCATTATAAATAATTTTCCACATCTGGGCCTAGGCCAGGGACGGTTTCTGATTTGTTTTATGAGAGTATAATGACACCTTTTCTCGTTCCACACAAAGAAGAAAAATTTTAAATGTCCGCTATTTGTTTACGTATCGCACTTTCCCGCCTAACTCTGCTTATACCGTCAACAAGTGTCAAGAAACTATGGTTACTTGTTGATTGTATGCCAAGTGTTTAAGGCTTATTTTAAAACCTTTATTTGGAAGCCTTCCAACAAACTTTTTCAACTTTTTTTTTCAAAAGAGACTATATTTCTATAACCTTAATGTCCATGTAAAATATGAACATTGTAGCCCCACCCGTCTGGTCAGAATCGCGGGCCGACGTATTAGATGTTAGCAGTAGCTAACAGTAGCCCAACATCCTTAAAGTGAGTTTGAGCATGTTTGAAGACATTTTTTCACCAAGAAGGAATAATCGTACCCCAATAAAATTTGGCATGTGTTGTCAGGTACCTAAATCCCCTCGATTGTGATAGTTTTCAAGTTCACATCACGTTACATGACGGCTGGGTAACACCTCGAAATCACCCCAACTCTGCTTGGTGTATAAGGTGCTTGAGTGTGTAGCGCACCGCGGCTTGGCTGCGGCGCCCTAACGGGCACCTAGATTATCAAAATAGTTTGTCCAGCAAAACATACATTGGCATTCCTAATTTTGGATCTACAATCTAGCAAACGTAACTAACTATATTAAACGAACACGTCCTATAATAATATTATACACGACAGAAGGTAATTAGAACCTGCGATGCAATATAGAGCTAATTATTAATTAGGTTTGTATTGAAACTATAGTCGCCTGATTATTACGCGAGCTAGACGGGTGGGCGGAGAGGAAGGCTTCTTGGTAGTTGGACGGTGTACTAAACAACATGTGAATATGATTAACTCCCGTGTCACACAGGATAGACGGGAGTTTCCCGCCCGGGGTCGATATGTGCCCATGTCTCATCATCTGGATCACGAGGAAGATGTCACTCTGTCACACATGCAGGAGCTATAGTCGCCTGATTATTACGCGAGCCAGACGGGTGGGCGGAGAGGAGGCTTCTTGGTAGTTGGACGGTGTACTAAACAACATGTGAATATGATTAACTCCCGTGTCACACAGGATAGACGGGAGTTTCCCGCCTGGGGTCGATATGTGCCCATGTCTCATCATCTGGATCACGAGGAAGATGTCACTCTGTCACACATGCAGGAGCTATAGTCGCCTGATTATTACGCGAGCCAGACGGGTGGGCGGAGAGGAAGCTTCTTGGTAGTTGGACGGTGTACTAAACAACATGTGAATATGATTAACTCCCGTGTCACACAGGATAGACGGGAGTTTCCCGCCTGGGGTCGATATGTGCCCATGTCTCATCATCTGGATCACGAGGAAGATGTCACTCTGTCACACATGCAGGAGCTATAGTCGCCTGATTATTACGCGAGCTAGACGGGTGGGCGGAGAGGGAGGCTTCTTGGTAGTTGGACGGTGTACTAAACAACATGTGAATATGATTAACTCCCGTGTCACACAGGATAGACGGGAGTTTCCCGCCTGGGGTCGATATGTGCCCATGTCTCATCATCTGGATCACGAGGAAGATGTCACTCTGTCACACATGCAGGAGCTATAGTCGCCTGATTATTACGCGAGCCAGACGGGTGGGCGGAGAGGGAGGCTTCTTGGTAGTTGGACGGTGTACTAAACAACATGTGAATATGATTAACTCCCGTGTCACACAGGATAGACGGGAGTTTCCCGCCTGGGGTCGATATGTGCCCATGTCTCATCATCTGGATCACGAGGAAGATGTCACTCTGTCACACATGCAGGAGCTATAGTCGCCTGATTATTACGCGAGCTAGACGGGTGGGCGGAGAGGAAGCTTCTTGGTAGTTGGACGGTGTACTAAACAACATGTGAATATGATTAACTCCCGTGTCACACAGGATAGACGGGAGTTTCCCGCCTGGGGTCGATATGTGCCCATGTCTCATCATCTGGATCACGAGGAAGATGTCACTCTGTCACACATGCAGGAGCTATAGCCGCTTCGGACAACGAGATTGTATGTGTAGAGCGGGACTGCCCCCGGCTGGGCCCAGAGCATCGCTTTGCTTATCGCAAAAGGCGAGGAAAGAGGAACAAGTCCATCTCGCAAATATCCGCTAGAATTTATTATACCCTATAGCAACCCGAAACTAGAGGCGAGCTCTGGTCGGTGACATGAGATGCCCCCTTCCCACCCACTGCCCGTGGCTGGTTTTGATCGGCATGGGATTTTCCTCCCCATATCCCCTCTGCTAAAGGCGCAAGATAACCTAACGGTTGTCGTGCCCTTAATTTAAATAAACTAACAGAGCCTGCCGGTTATACTTGTTTGTTTCAAGGGGATGGTTTCCTTAATTTTAGTTTAATATTTTATAACTCTCACGTTTTACTTCTAGGCAGACAATCATCGACACTTTTCACTGAGAAAAAATTAAAAGTAGTAAAAAAGTGCAAAATGAATACAAATTAAACGGAAATTTGTCGAAAGGTATGACCACAATACAAAGCAATGTCATTGTATTATACACACAACAAACTTTTCTCTGACGTTTCCCTGCTGTCTGCTAAATACAGGGGAACCAGGTAAATACAATATGCATTCCGCTGCAGATGAATAAAACAAGCGAAAGTATTCATGTCAAGAAATGTTATATAAATCATGGTTATAGCCCAAAACTCAGAAAAGAAAAACAATAGTAATTTGTTATGGTAGTGATAGTTTGACTTTAACTCATCTTATTTTGACAACGACGCTAATCGATACGAGAAGTCAATTATAAATTAATCGGTTATGAATATAAATAGAGTAACATTGTGTGAGGGGCAATTTCAATTAGTTTAAATCAGTAAAGATGAATAAATTACCCGCCCCATCCAAGCCCATGCCCAAGCCAGGAATCAAACCAGACCTACTCGGGGAGATGCGAGGATCAAATTATAAAAGTGTATATTGTAAGTTACATTATGAAAAATCTCAACCCATGTATCTTCGTCTAAACGAATGAGCCACCGTGGAAAGACAAAATCGATTTGAAAAACCTCAGTTTGACTTTGACGCCTCAATGATTAATTCCCGGGATCTCCCTGTAGTTTTATTAAAAAGCGCCGGGAAAGAATAAAGTCACAACTCTCTCTCTATACGAAACACGCGAAGGTCGTTAGAACGCGCGGCAGAGATCTCAACTAACTTTCCAACATCACAAGATGGGGTCGTTTGAGTTGCATAACTTTTCTCAATCTCTTCGCTGCTCGGGGTTGAAAGTTGGGCGTCAGCTCTCGCCTTGTTCTCCCGGAGAGTGATTGCTATTCAAGTACTCGCGAGCATTGTAGATGTAACGACGTCTTTAATGTTGCGCATACAGGGCGCGCGACAGAGAATACGAGAGAAATATAATAACAAAATTGCATGAGTCTAATTCATAATTATTTACACAGATGCTATTGTGTCACCCTAACCGATATTTTAAAGGTAAACAAAAGATAGCTGAAAAGTGGCTGAATAAAAAAGGAACCTTTAATACATGTCATTTTAGTAAATAAAATACAACCTCCATGTCAATCATAATATGCCATTCTTGTGGCAATAGTGTATGTTCGAAAATAAATGGCTCAAAATTGAGCTACAAGAAAAAAAGTGGTAAATTCGTCAATGCACTACTTATTTGTCAGCTATACACAATTTCAAGTCAGAATTTAATAACAATATAGTTTACAAAAGTGTGATTTTATTCATCACATCAATATTTGAATTACCAGTACTTCCTATTGATTATCCATTGACCGCCAGTCGGAGCGGAAGTAATTAATTGAAGGGTCTCGCTCAGGTACTGCACGGGACAAGTAACCCACGGTTTGAGAATAGGTGCAAAATTCAATTTTGAGTGACGATTTCTAATACTAGGAAAACGCTAAAGTCCCGCCGCGTTGATGGATGAGCGTTTTTGTAAGTTTTTAGTTTGCGTGGGACCACTTTTCCTTTGCAAGTGCTTTGAGAATGCATTGTAGGTGACTGTTGTCAAGTTTCTATGTTTCTTGTTAGTTGGTATTATAAACCTCAAAAAACATACTTTAAAACCTTTATTTCGATGCATTCTGGCTTACTTTGTCAACTTTTGCAAATTTTTCTTTAAAAAGGTACTACATCACCATAACCGTAATGTCTATGTGAAATATGAACGTTGTTGTCCCACCCGTTTTGGTCAAAATCGGCCTAAATGTGACGAAAATATCGCACTTAAAGTAAAAAAACTCATATTAAAAACCTTTATTTCTATGGATTCTAGCTAACTTTTTCAACTTTTTCTTTCAAAAGGAAATACATCACCATAACCATAATGTCCATGTGAAATATGAACGTTGTAACCCCACCCGTTTGGTCAAAATCGGCTCCAAATGCGACGAAAATATCGCACTAAAAATCGAAAAACTCATATTAAAACCTTTATTTCTATGGATTCTAGATAACTTTCTCAGCTTTTTCTTTTAAAAGGTACTTCATCACCATAACCTCAATGTCCATGTGAAATATGAACGTTGTAGCCCCACCCGTTTGGTCAGAATCGGCCCAAATGTGACGAAAATATCGAACTAAAAATCGAAAAACTCATATTAAAACCTTTATTTATATGGGTTCTAGCTAACTTTTTCAGCTTTTTGTTTCAAAAGGTACTACATCACCATAATCCTAAAGTTCATGTGAAATATGAACGTTGTAGCCCCACCCGTTTGGTCAGAATCGACCCAAATGTGACGAAAATATCGCACTAAAAATCGAAAAAAAATCGTAAAAGTACGATATTCATGAGAAATATTTCTTCGATTGTACCCAAAAAACGTAGCAAGTCTAAGTTAAGAGAAAACGAAGGTCCCCTCAAATTTTCATCAAGATCGCATATGCCGTTTGCCCGGTAGAGAGCGAACAAACAGACAGAAAAAAAACAAAAAAACAAACAAACAAACAAAAAAACATTGGAGCTAAATTTTTTGGGGGTCAGTGAAATTGAAGTCTTCGCTTCGCTCGCTACGCTCATCCAATTATTTGAACACACCTTCGTGTTCCACATCTTTATACGTAAAAAGGGAAATCATTTCCTGTGTAAAGCTGTAGTAGTCCTGTAATGTAACTTTAATGTAAAAAACTAGTTACGAAATATTTTCATATGTTAAGAACAAATTTGTTTTACATATTTTAGACTGTCGACTGTGAACCTGCAAAATCCAGTTTTTGTCTTCTTCACTTATGTGTGATGTATTGGTAAAGTAAACTGTGGAGAGAATCACCCTGGACCTAAAGCTAAAGCCCTGGCAACAACCAGAGAAAGCTCGCCTCGATAGAACAGCAAGGCGCCGTCATCAGAAACTCTTTCCTTCAAAGTTTAATTCAGTTTCCTCGCCGCGACATTAGGAAATTAAGTTCACCCCCTCTTATCGAGATCTGTTGTTAACACTGCACATGACGCCCTCTCGGCCTAGAGAGGGGGTGTTTCCTACACGTTCGAGGGACATTTCACACGTCTGATACGTTCAGTGTTGTGTAACAAATGGAGTCATAATTATTTTTTAAATGATCTTGAATATGTCTTATTAATATCCAAATGCGTCTATATTTTAAATGTTCAGGTATGGTGATTGTATAGGCCTATGTCTGGGCAAATAAATCGAGATATCGATATTTTGACTTCATACCGAAATATCAAAGGTATTTTTTTTTTAAATTCAGTTTTGAAATAATTTTTTTTAAATAACGTCAAAAACTGGAAAGAGGTAAGAAATTTTTGATAATGTAAGTGTCTAAGACTTTAATACAGGAAATACCTAAGAAAAATTATAAAACTTCACAAAGTGTTGATTTGCGTTTTTGACGCAAATAGAAATTTGAAATTAATTTGAAATTATGGTGGAGGTGCCGAGTCGTCTATTGTTATACTCTTCAAATGTTACGCAGGGCATCCAACCGTAACGATTATTATGTTAAAGTTTATAACTTTTGTGCATATTATTCACACAAAAAATACAATATAGTAAATACAATTTACATATGAAACCAAAATATGATGAACAGTCCCCGTTCCCTATACTAAAGTAAACAGTTAAAAATATCAGTCAATTGCCCCAAAGCCGATGAAAACCACTCAAAACGCATCCGAAACGCCATCTAAGCTGAATTTGCATTGCAAACGGAATCCAATGTGCTTTTCAAGTATCTAATTCAGGACCGCTCTTCTCTTTCAGAACCAATACGAAAAGGTGTTTTAAAATTCATACATTCTTTCATGACGATAAAAGAGAAACTCTTCCGTCCTCCCCTCCCTAGACACGTAAACCCGAAGAAGTTATCCGTGTACCAGCGGTCGGGACGCGGGGTCGCGGGAGTTTTCCCACACCTATAGAACTATTCGGGACTCGGTGGGAATTGCGGGAGCAGCCGGTCGGAGGTAACTTCTCTTATACCGACTTCTAGGGATGGTGTCGCGATAAACAGGGTCGTACTAGATGCGAAGGTAGGTCAAGCTGAGAATGAAAGAGCTTCAAAGGTTTTCGATCAACTCTAAAAGATACGAATGAAATGTTGGTAGAAAATGGTGTGCGATATTTGTAGTAAAAGAGAATTGTAGTTACAAACAAAACCTACAACACGCCAATTGGTGGTTGGGGGGGGGGGGGGATTTAAATTATATTTATTGGAGACGAGAGTAAAAATAATGACAGTATCGACCTATAAGAATATAAGTAAATCAATAAATTCTTATTTTTATTAGCAAGGTTTCTATCTGCAGATTAGTTGGTTATAAATTAAATTTATCGGGAAACCTGTTAAGGGTGCAATTAGCCCTTTCAGTGACTAGTATGTGGGATAGGAAATTGTGAGGATGTCGAGGCGTTAAAGGACTCAACCTTGCATTCGCTACGACTGAGGAAAACTCGGAAAAAACCTTGCCGGATTGCGGTCTCGGGGATTCGACGGACCTCGAATCAGAGTCAGGTTAGCCCAAGCCAACCTGTCGGTTAGTTGGTTATATGAATACATAGCTTATGATATCTGCACATAAGTAAATTTTTAAAAGTTTGGAAAGAGTAAAAGTATTTCTATACTTAACAGTCAAAACATACCAGTTAACATGCACAAACAATCAAGATGTTATGAAGTTGACCGTCCCGGTAGCTTAGGGGTAAAGCACTCGACCCGCTGGGATGTTTTTTTTAATTCCTGGATTGATTTCAATATAAACAATAAGCAACTTTTTCACACTAGCACACAGAATTAATTACTTTGCTTACCACTTGATTATAACATTTCATTGTGTTCGGTCCTTCTGTGTAAGCCGTACCTTCGTTATTTTAAGTAAGCCACAATTGTGAATAAATGTGTATATCACTTATCATAACACTTTGTTCTGACATAATTTATGTGGATAAATGGGTTTTTCCAGTTCCACCGTAGATCTTATTCTTGGACATCACATAATAAGCAGAAATATAAATAATATTTGGTGGTATAGGTAAAGTGATAAAATGCAAAATTTACCATTTCTCAATATTTGGTGGAGGTGCCGGTCTAGTATTAATAAACTTCGCAGTTACTGAAAGTTTGTGTACCGACGTTACTAGTATAATAAAAATAATATCTAAACATTTAAACTTTTCTATGATGAAGATACCCGTAAGCAACTCGACATAGATTTCTTCCGGATATGATGTGTGCGGGTATGACACCGCTACAAGCCCGTATTGTCCAGCCGAGGCTTGAAACCTCCTCCCCTCTCACCCCCTGCCCCTGCAATAACGAAGACGGACGGCTGGCCGGGTGTAGCACGGAGCTATAGTCTACTCTACTCCACGTACTACGAGGGAGGATTCAAGGGCCGGGAGACGAGAACTAGATGTAATTATAATTTTTAACATTTTCAAGAGAGAGACTTTTCATGTCGGCTTTTAAGGGGATTTCCTAAATGGGCGGAGCTTTCTGCTTTAGTTCCGGCAGCCGTGCTAACTTTTCAGAAGGTCGAGCTTGCTACGCAATTCAAACTTTCAACTGAAAAGCTTTTTTATTTATATCCATACAATAAAAACATCAGTTACTTGTTTAAATTACTATTTATCTATTATTAGAAGATAAACTAAGTGAGTTTAGGGAGGTACGACCTAATCTTTGGTATAACAATAAAATCCAGAAAATTATAATTACCTTATTTGATTATTTTTTTATTTTGATGATTTCTTATATATATTTAAGTTTTATTGAGTAAAAACTTTCAGAACTTTTATGGGTATTATCAATCTTGAAGCGACATGTTTGTACACGCTTTACGATCAATTTTGTTTTGTAGGTAAAGGTAAAGTGAAAAAATGCAAAATTTCCCATTTCTCAATATTTGGTGGAGGTGCCGGTCCAGTATTTATAAACTTCGCGGCCGCTGTAAGTTTGTGTACCGACGTTACTCGACCGTTGTTCCGAAGTAGACAAATTGAATATAATTTAGATTTGTATCTAAATTAATAAATTGTCACCTAAATTACCATTTAACAACACGAACGTCGACAATATTTTCATACGATATTAAAATGTAAATTACGTAATCAACCTACGTAATAACTTATACAATCTTGTAATTTAAACGTGTTGAAAAGCTGATAACATTATTATGCATCAGTTTTGTTATATATAGATGTTTTAGTTTTACATTTAGCGTGTCTTGTAAAGCTGGAGTTTTTAGATTGCATGTGCTTAAAATAATCGTCGTGCAGGTTCTACACATTTCAGCAGTTCGATTCAAATTTAATGGTTTATGTTTCTACTTGATCAATTCAAACATATTTTTTTCGATTTATCCACTTGCCCACTCACAAATCTCTTGAAGATTTTGTTTTACCATGTATTTTATCACTAATTCAAACTTTACGTACATAGGAAAAAACAAAATCAATTGCTATAAATCTTGTCATATAAAATACATCTGAATCTGAAATCTTTAGATATAACGAAAATCTGTAACATTTTGTACTTGGCGACATTTGCGATTTGCCTCATACTAAATTTTTGTTCACAATAATTCATTTATATTTACACTCCCGGCAGTGGGGTTGTTATCCGTGCAATAAAAGGCAACGAAATGTTCGCCCGCATACAGAAGTACAACTCTATAGTTAGCACAGTCGGGACAGTTGAAAGTTTGCAAAACTAGCTAGTGAATAGTTTCTATTGTATGGATACAAATGTGAAACGGGTGACTCAAAGTTATCAATTGTATAACAAACTCCACCGACTGTAAAGTGTAAACTTAATGCATTATAAATGTGTATATACGTATTCCAATTTCACATGTCAGCTATAGTTCTGTAAACTTTCAACAAAACTCCATAACATCGAACATTTCTCACTGTACTCGTCAAATTGTAAGTTATACACTTAACAAATCTCTCTCAAATATGTTTTATATTCTAATATGAAATACAAATTCAGAAGTTACAAAATCAATCCCGATCGGGGTTCGAACCCGAGTCGCCCACATTCCAGGTAAGCGCCTTAACCAACTAGACCACCGAGACGGTAACTATGTAACTTCTGAATTGTAGTTGCATTATAGATCTGAATGGATGGAATGAATTAACTTCTGAATTTGTATTAAATATTAACAATTCCACCTACAGCAGTGTTCCCCGACTATCCAAATCGAGAAGTGTTTTATAAACGCTAAATAAACCGAAAAACTGCAAATAGTCACAGTAAGTTTTTTATTTCCATGTCAGCTATAGTTCGGTATAACTTTAAGAGAACTCAATAACAATTCAATTCGTTCTTTATTTAGCTCAAAGCTATTTTACATGCAATTTCAATAGTATTAGTACAATTCAATACAATTTCAACCCTAACAATACTCACTGTTCTAACGTACACACTACCAAATCTCTTCAAAAAAGTTTTATACACTAAATAAAAATAAATAAAAAAATCTATAAATTGTTGCGTAATTAAAATTTTCTAATGCCACTTTCAAAAACAGTCTAAATTTATTTGGCCCTACAGGAAATTCAAATCTCAGCTAACACTCGCCAGCCCGTAAAACAAAACTTCCCCCGCGCAAAACGCGCCTCACATCCCACTTTTACTCCGCGTAGTAATCTCTGGTTGTTTTCTTATCGCGTCACGTGACTCCTTGAATCATGGCGGTGAATTATAATCCCCCCTCCCCTCCTCCCCCTCCCGCGCCGTGTTTCTCTGGTAATTGCGATTAGAAATGAGAGGCTTCACGTACAACATACCTACGCGTTTACGTAAAGCGTGAACTCTGATTCCGTCTCATCAAAAAAGGGCTAGGATTTCTGAATACCCTTAAACTTTCACAAATATGTAAACACGTGTAGACCCTAAAAAACGGTTAAATGTTCCAAAAAAATGTCCCTATAAAAAAAAATGTTCCACTAAAAATAAAAATAAACTGATTTATCTTATAAAAAAAAAAAAAAAAAACAAACGCTAGTCAAATATGTAAACACGTGTAGACCCTAAAAAACGGTTAAATGTTCCCCTAAAAATGCCCTAAAAATCGAAAATGTTTAGTGTTTATTAAGAAATTGGCATTCGTTCTTATTACTAAATGTGTTGATAGTCGATTGGCTTTGAGAGCTCGTTCCAAACTGTGGCTTGTTCAACTAAGTTATTGTCTAAAAATATCGATCCCCATAGTTTTATCACCAATCGAAAGAAAAAATAAATATATAGAAAGATAAAGTTTATGAGAATATGCAAAAGAAGAATATATATATGACACAAATTGCTTAATAAATGCAAAAAATGCAGGTACCCCCGCCCCAAAATGCATGTTCGGTTCCAGGGATCACTTAAACTAATTGTATCTCTCTTTAAAAAAAAAAAAAAAAAGAACACGCTCAATTGCAAATAATTTACAAAACTCTTTCCCTAATCATCAAGTTACGCTAACAGGTCAAATCAATTAGTAGCCTGCGAAGTGCTGAGCGTAGTTCACCAACTTGTTCCACTCAATTCCACCCTCTTTCCACTGTCTAGTGTGGGGCTTCGCGTACCCTCAGACAAGTCTAACTAGGCAAGAATAACACAACTAGGGGCTAACAATGCTCTAATGATGGGTTAGGTGACTGAGAGGTTAATACAGCACGGAATACGGACCTCGTTGTTAAGACAAAGCAATGTTTTATGTCGTGGTGACAAGATAATACCACTACAGATAATTGCTATTTTGATTCAGTACATCTGTATGCTGTTCGCAATGAAACTGATTCACACAACTACACAATATGATACGATGTTTTTTATACTTTTCATACTACTGCAAATTGTTAATTTTAGGTACTTACCACCATGTAAACAACATATTTGCATGGTGAAATAAAATTGACTAATTTTTTTGAATGCGAATTAAATTTATAAGTAATAAAATACATCTTTAAAGCTTGTAGATTGGTACAATGTACAATTTTGTTTAATTTGAATGTTTCATTCATTTAAATGAGAAATTCAGAAATCGTCCAGTGGTTCAATTTTTTAAAGTAAGACAGAAGTGAAACTGAACGATTTCATTTGGTCCGCAAAGTACTTTAAAACGATGAAAAAAATCTCAATATTGTTTATCAGTTTCACTAGAGTCCAGAGTTATAGAACGGCTTCATTGGTCGTTGTAATGTGACTTTTAAGAGATGAGAACTTTCTACGATGCGATTGTATTATACAAGATGGCGAATGTTCCATTAATAAATAAAAAATTACATTGCTATTATCATTATAGTGAATGCACGAACTTGAAAACTTTCCTCGCAATAACTTAATTATGAATCTTCATTAGGAAAACATTACATTTGGACTTTGATTTAAAACCTATTTGTAGGACATAAATATAAAGGGAAAAAAACAAAAAATGAAATCATTATCGTGAAGTTCGAGCAATAAGTTAGGCGTACATTTGCCTCAAAACAAGTCAAGAAAGATATGAACAAATTTTGTCAGGAAAAGGGTAAATACCACCGTGGTCGTATCAACTGTTTATAACATGAAGATTATAAATACTTCTTAAACAATTTACAACAAATATAATTTTAAAATTGTTCTAATACTGTTTGAATTTGTATAGACATCACTTTTACATAGTTCCTACAACTTGAAGAACGATAATTACACAGCGGAGTCGAGACAGCGAAATAGTCCCTGCCATTATAGTCGGCGTAAAACAGGCGTAAAACATTTTATTCCGTACGTAAATTTTACTACTTTTGTTTTACAGCCAGTCTACGTGACGATCTAGTTGGACAAAACATAAGCACAACGTGCGGCACGTAGTCTATTCCCGTCAAATGAAATACGTGTGATTAGAAGATCCCCCCCACCCCCCGCGCAGTTATCATTCCCCCGCCCACACCGTGCTGCATTTAGTACCACCCCACGACACTAGTAGCGCTACGAGGAACTATATGGCGTGTAGCGAGCGACAGTGGCGCAGCTCGTGAGCTGGTGTGACACTAAAGGCGATGCGGGCTCGTGGAGGGGAGAAGAGAGGTAGACGTACGTTTATTATCTACACGCTCAATTACAAGAACCGATATTTAGTGGGGGGGGGGGGGGGGGAATTACACGATTTATTATGCATGACGGGTACAATGTTCGCGTTGACACCTGTACACCTACGTTAGCTTAAACCAAATTGTCGTAAAATAAATTATACAAAATTCTAGGTATAAAGGGGGTTGTATATACTTAAAATAACTATACTCTCTGCACTAAAATTACTCCCTTATAGAACCAATGCAAACGTATTTAAATCGATATCGCGGTGTCACATGGGGGAGGGGGGCGGGGGGAAATACAGGTGGAAAACAGATGGAATCAAAGAATGTTGGCTCGGATCCCGTTAAAAGAGTATAATTTTGTAATTGTTCTTCGTCATAACACATCACTCCATAAATTCCAATACTAACATCAGTGCAACAATAGATACGTTAGTAAAAAACAACAAAACAAAAATCTCGCAATTTGCGACAAATTTTCGTTTTTAGGGAGCACTAATAATTCATATTCCCGTTGGCAAAACATTGGTAGTGCTTCAGGACCGACCAAAATATTTAGACCTACACATTCATTACTCGCGTTGATTCATTTGCAAAACAAATCCTTCAATGTTTGACTCACAACGAAATTGAAGCCATAATTATTATTACAAAATTTCAAATACAGTATTTATAATCTCAATGAAACCATCAAATCTCCTACTATGGATCGCACAGCTGAATAACTCTATATGCACACATATACACACACCCTACAACGTGAACTGAACAACCCGTGCCTATAAACACTTTGTAACCTGCACCTTATCTCTTGTATAATGTTTCTATGTGTGTTGCAACCTCAGTTTCCTGTAGGGGGTAAGAACCGCCCTCTCGCACGCTCGCCATCCACCCTCGGGGGAGTATCGAATTGAATTTCATAAAGCCTTCTAATAACTACTGACAAGTACCTACACCGCAGTACGTGCACGCGGACAAAGATTACATACTATAAATTACCTTACAAAGCCCTAAGTATAGTGTTAACAAGCCAATTTCCACTCGGATTTAGCTACAAATTAATGCTTAATTGCTGCATTGCAATCACTAATAATTACCGAAGGGTTGTTACAAGAGTGCTTTAGTACACGGTTTATCTCAGATTAAAGTGTACATTAATGTGATTACATTGTAACATGTTCCTTTACAATTACATGATTGCATAAACTGCAGTCTTTTGTATCTCATTTGAATATTTTCCATCCTTTATGAGGCGCGTATATTTTTAATAATTTGCAATAAATAGGTCGAGATGATCATAATAATAACAATTAGCCTACACTAATATAACTCGAGATGTAAATGAAACGACAGTTAAAAAAAAAGTTGTATGGAAAATAAAACACAAAGGACAAAACTAGAATCATTTCATGCGAGAAAACGAGGATACATACTGTAGTGCAAAATACATTTTCACAAGCAATGGTTTAAATAGGTAAGTAATTGAATTTTAACTTTCAGCGGCAAATCAATTACATTTATGAACACTTCGTCATTAATATATTTTATGTAAATTTTTAATAGTAACGAAGAAAGATTTTAAAGTAATAACATAAAACAATTTGTTGTAATAATTAAGCCGACGATGATTTGATGTTCGGCGCGTTCCTTGTCCTGCTGCCATAAGTCATTACATCTGAATACAACTTGGCATACTTGATAATGAATGACATCTGTACGCGCCTATCATATCAGATTTTCAATATTTGTCATAGATCAATCAGAAAATGCGTAGTTATTTGGGTGTTTTTGACCATTTTGACAGATGCTAAATTCAAGAAAATTGAATTTATTTTTTGTTTATTTTATATTATCAATGAATGGGCGCCTTCATAATTAATTTTTACACAAATATATAAAATCGCAAAAAGATGCGATTAAAATTGGTTGAGACATTTGAAACCACGTAAAATAAGCATTAGCCTCCTCTTAAGTGAATTAGTTTGGTTTAGGTATTAACATCCATATAAGGGTTACGATGCAGTGGGAAGGGAACATCCATCACATCTTTCCAAACTCGAACCAGAATGCACAGCAAGAAAACTTCGTAATAGGGGTGACAGCTTGATCTTCGAATTAGGTCAAGTTGGGATGAAAGCAGAGCTCTCCAATGACCGCCCCAATAACTAGCGACGTGTCTGAGTGCAGGACAGGACGGGGTTAGCTCCGACTCGAGTGGAAATCAGTAGAAACCTTTTATTTTTAAGTGGGTCGAGAGCCAGCTGACATTGACGTGGTGTTATGAACCAACAAGGACGAGTTATTGCATTACAGAGCTTTCCAGACGACAACAAGCGATTGTCCGGCACACGATAAAATTATAACTAGTTTCGCAGTGGATTATATTTTTAATCTTAACCTAAAAGCACGACTTTCTAAAAGAAACTAAAATGTAAAACTAAAATAAACACCTAAATAACAAATATTATCAGCGTTTCAACTCGTTTAAATTAATAGATTGTATAATTTATGAGGTTCATAACATATAAAATACATAATCGTGCGAAAATACTGTAGTCGTTCGTGTTGCAAATAGTTATTTAAAGACAATTTCAGTCGAGTAACGTCGTGACACAAACTTGCATCGGTCCTAGAAGATTATTATTACTAGACCGGCACCTCCACCAAATCTATTGACGATTGGCAGTATTGCGTTCATAGAGTCTTGCAGATACGAATAAAACTTGACGAAATATTGGTTAAAATAGATGATGTGTAACTTACCACCTTACCAAAAGTTATTCTAAATCATTCATGAAATGATGGCGTATTTTGATTTTTTTTAAATATTTTTGATACACTAAAACACATGGAAACATTTAAAATATTTATCTACAATATTTGTTGAACAAAAATGCCATATATACGCATTTGTGTCTATTTTTTACAGTTTGAGACATACATGACCAAGAAAAAATCAAATAATATCGACCATTGCAAAATGTGACATCGGGACCGGCACCTCCACCAACGCATTAAACAAAATATAATATCGGAACATAATTATGTCCGCTACTTATTCTAATTAAGATAATATGTTGTTCACATTCATTGAGGTACACCAAAAGAGGGCTGGAAGAATCATACGAATGAAATTTCTGAAATTTTGACAAACGTTTTCATTAATATAACTAAATCAAGTTTCGTTAACAAGTAGGGCCTATATTATCAATGAAATTTTGAATAGCTCGTTATTCTCTACGTTTATCAGGAAAGTCAATCTCATCTTCTCTAATACAACTCATTTCATGCCCAATTCACACAATTAACTCTCGTTTAAAAAGTGGTGCAGGGAATATAATGAACACATAATAAAACGCAAAAAAACACAAATCAATAGTAGTTTCATGCACACACACGGCACAGCTAAAACAAATAGCAGTCAACGTGCAATTAGTCTGAGCGTGTAAAACACTCTTTCGCTCGAACGAGTGTTAATTTCACGGCTGTAAAATGCGAGGCTAGCGTTTTATAGTCGAATTATTCGCATGTTTGAAGAAAAACAACGCGTATGGTCGGGACATCACATCGGGGACAAACGAGTGTAATTCTGTTTGTTAACAGTGCTTCTATCGACTCAACCAGGAATCTCCTTTTAAGAAGATGTATCGAGGGATGTATAGGGAATAGTAGTGTATCATTAAATAAAAAATAAAAAAATTAGATTTCATGACCACCCACGGCTACAGCTAAAATCAATGAGGACATAAACCAATAGTCGAGCGTGTAAAACCTCTTCTGTAGGCCGAGTGTAATTCGCGGCTGTAAACGAAGCCTAACGTTTTTATTTATTGATTAGAAAAAAACAGTTGGTCGGGACATCACACCGGGACAAACGTCAGGATAATCTGTTTGTTACAGAGATTCTATTGACTCAAGTGCGTTCTTTTGGAGGCTAAATACCTACAAATTTAAGAAGAATAAGGGATTCAGGGATCCTTCGCACTGAAATTAGATGATTACATTTAGTGACCAATTGACAATGATTAAAACAACCAATACATATAATTGCCGTATTTAAGAAGCAGCGCTGTCAATTCATTAATTAATACAATATTGTTGTTTCGAAAACGTTTCTAAGAAATTAATTCAATTTAACTTATGTAGTATCTTACAAACTTGAAACTAATTAACTTAAAATTAAGTTCGCCGTGAATTGGCACTTATAATATTAAAATAAATTCCATCGTGTTTTGAATAGGATATTACAGGTAAAGATTTCGGTCTGAGTAAATTAATCGGAGAGTGAAGCATGTGTGTATTCTCCAGCAGATAAAACGTATATTCAGAAATATAATTAAAGTATATACAGTTTTTAAAATCGTATATGTATATGATGCATACAAATGTTTTTCAGTTTCAACAATTCTGGAAAGTGTAAGGATAGCTTACAAGCTGAAATAACGATATAAATCTTTGAAACAAAGAATTTTTTAAAAAAATAGCTTAGACGTTGTACTATGTCCTAGTTTTGTGATGTAACAAGTAAAGAAATATATTTAGAAACTGCAACTCCAATACTGTGAGAGTTTGACTTGGCGTTTCACACTGGTATCCTGTTATAACCTATCCAATCAGATAAAACATTGCTTCATAATCACAGAGCGGAGTTGTATTACGTAAAACTAATTGAAACAGACTGCGTAATTGTCAGCCTCGTATTTTTAAATCTCTAAAGTATTTGATCCGGTTGAAGCCCCATCGAATATTCAATTACCATTAGCTTGTGCGTGATATTGTATTGAAACACATTTCGTGAACCACCACTCATTTTAACTCCAATTACAAATCGTGCGGTAACTGAATAAATCGTTAACGATTTCATACCCATATCAACAATGTTTACATTAACACAAAAAAAATGTAAAGTTTCGGACTTCGAATGCAAATTTCAACGTAGATATATATTTTGTAACTGACAATAATTTAATTAAGGTGCTCGCAAATCTCAATCTGAGTTATTGTTACGGAAATGCAAAGGATAAACCATCACGTCAAAAGATTTGCGTCTTTCTATTTCAGATTCACAAGAGAACCATTTTTATATCTTGACATTTAAATTTATTTTTAAATATATTTCACCATGTATTATATTAGATTTGTACAAGGAAAAATACAAACAAACTTGTCCTAAAATCCAAAGAATGAGAAAATAATAAGATCGAATTGAAAACAGACAAGACGGAGCTAACCAATTTAAGTAGCTGTATAACAATAAAGTAGATAACGAGCGTTTTATGTATAGAGCAACAATTAGATGTTTAACTAAGTTTTATCAGTCGTATTTTTATGTTTTAACTATTTATATTGTTTGTAAAAATTGTATTTTATTTTGATCATAACACCCTTTTTTAATATTATCATTTCATTAATATTTGTTGAATTCTAACTCATTTAAAAAGTGAATATATCTCATACACATGTTTTTGATTGTGGGCCAAAAAAATATGTTACAAAATGACCCAAAAAAATACTATGCACACGTATCTCGAACAAGAGTAGCCTCGCGTATATATTATATATCGCGTATACCTCACTCCCTCCAACAGGCTTGCGAGTTACACCGGAAAGCCGGGAAATTACGTCTATCTGTCTTCAATTTGTCATCTCCGTGTTAGAAACACTGGGAGTAAACACCGGGTTTCCGGGAAATATTCAGAATATTAATCCAACGGTTCGGTTTGTTTTGTACACAATACATTAACCGTCTCACCACAAGAAAACGACACAAATTGAGTTTCTCCCTGCAACGAAATATATGTTATTATTTAGAATGTTTCTATAAATATATATATATATATAACCACAGGCTGCATTTAGTCCTTTGTAAATCAAATTTATTAATAAATAATTAAACACATAAATAACTAAGTATTGTAATTTGTTTCTCCACACAAACGATATATCTACACATGAGTATAAAGTATAGAAATTGAACTTTATTACAATTACAAAATAAGTTAATGGAAGTACACTAGAACAATTCATTATATGTCACTTCGTATCTACGACAAAGAAATACCACAAAGAATCCCCCTTACAATCTCCCTAAAACAACGACCTTTGTATTAACCTTGAGATCCACCGATATATTATCCCCACAACTTTAACTTGTTGTATCTTATAAGCCGACCATCAGGTAAAGGTGTTGTTTATCGCCCCCCACCCCCACCCCGATCGATTCCACCACAAACACGCCAGTATAATTCATCCGGGTTGCGTGGTACTGGCAGTTTGATTGAAAATACTTGTGGAAGAACCAAAGCCCTCGGGGAGAAAGATCATCCCAACCAAACACCAGGGTCCGAAAAGAATGTGACACCGCTCCTCATTTATGTGGGGCTAGAGCCGACATCTACTTTATTAGGGTGGTCATTCCTATCTGGACAGGGAGAGAGACGCCTACTATATTACCGCGGTCACTACCATAGAAGAGCGTTATCTTTATATGTGACCCGTGCTTGCCGTTTCACTTTATCTTTTATCTAAGGTAACAGACGGCGTGATCTATGTCATTTCCTGGAATTCTGTGCATGGATTCCGGCGGGGAAAACTCTTATTGACATGGGCGACCCTCGAAGTATCGCCCAAGTGTACATCATTCAACTTGCAGGGTAAGGGGATATTTAGTCTGTTTCTATCACATTCAAGATACACAATATAGGGCATTTAAAAATTAAATTTTAATAGACAAGCAATAACCTCAACCACCACTATGTTGTATTATGGTTTCACAAAAAATCCCCAATGTCTTATCTGGGGATCGATCGTTAAAAATGTTGGGTAATAACTTCACATTAGAAGCACCGCTACATTGTTTTATATGGTATTAAACCAATTAAACATAGTGTATTTAAAGTGTCTCGAATACCACCATTAATATAAGACGTTACGCAATTTCCAATCAATCAATCAATCGAATACCACGGGTACGAGAGAGTAGATAATTATATGACAATTGAATATACTTCCATAGAAGTGTCCTAAATTATTTTATATATAATTACATAGTGCATTTAATATGTCTTGAATAATACGTGAGAATAGAGATACATTATGACAACTTGAATATACTTCACAATAGAAGTTCGCTATATTATTGAATCTCCATTATACAATATTAAGCTTTAGGTTCACGTGTTTGTGTGGCATTTCTATGGGTTGCCACAGTGAATATTCATTTACCATCAACTTGTAAGTAAAATATTATCTGTGGAAATAATTAATTAAATATGTATTGAATAATACGAGAGAATAGAGAGAGATACATTATGACAAGTTGAATATACTTCGCAATAGAAGTTCCGCTATATTATTGTATCTCCATTATACAATATTAAGCTTTAGGTTCACATGTTTGTGTGGCATTTCTATGGGTTGCCACAGTGAATATTCATTTACCATCAACTTGTAAGTAATATATATATATATATATTATCTGTGGAAATAATTAATACATATACGTGAAACCTCTCTTCATTAAACGAGGGAGCGGAGCGACCGAGTGTCTCCATTCAACTCGAACGGCTCTCATTCTGTGATTCTGTCTGTCTGTCTGTACGTCGAAAATCAGCCGAACCGCTGAACAGATTGGGCTGAAATTTTAAACAGACATCCGGTACGAGTTTACTGAGAACTGCTAACAAAATCAGCTAGATTCATTGCGATTTAATTCTACAATAAATAAAAATGTGATTTTTTAAATATCTTTAGCATTTGTTTAGTAGCAGCTAGTTGGAACGATAAATACGTGGCTTGCAAGGCCTATTGGTAAGCAATTAGACTACCGCACGGAGGGTTTGGGGTTCGATACCCATTAGCTCGAACTTTTTTATATTTTTACACCCACATATTATTTTTGAAGGGTGTTAAATGGGTAATAAAACTTAGGTGATTTTGTTTTATCTTGGAAATTTGGTAATGTTTCACGCTAATACGTTTTGAACATGATTCGCATTTTAAATGTTCAATTTAAATAACTAGGGAAACGCCAAAGTCGTTGTTAAACGAGTGAGTGAGCCATGTGTTGAGTACCCGGGAACATCGCCTTTTCTCCCATATACCTAAGGCTCGATGTTGCCCAGTATGGGGAATGATACCGGATACTATACACATGGGTCACTCACTCGTTTAACAACGACTTTGGCGTTTCCCTAGTTTTAACTCCAACTACCAGAGACACAGAAGATACAAAGATTCGTCTTATATTCCACCTCTATTAACGAGCACCCAGTTTAAACCACGGGCGTCGTTCTATGCAGGTAATTAGATGGGGAGGATATGTCAAATATGATACGACGCCTCTGAGCTTCTCAAGTTGTCATCCCACCCATCAACTAAACTTAATTACATTTACATCGGTTTTATGTACAACTTATAATTAAAATGGCGGTTGTGGGAAAGAACACCCGCAAAAGAAGGTGGGTTACATATTAATTAAATTAATCTTATTGTGACGATTGTAGAGTTCGACAAATTTCATATTGGCCAATACCGGTTCACTGACCACCAGGCAGACGGTTGGAAACTCTGTTCAAATTAAATGAAAGTGTATAATAGGCGTATGTAAGATTCATTAATATTTTTTCAATTCACCTTTCTCAATTCAAATATTTACTTGTACATATTTATGAGCGTTTTTGTAAAATAAATATCACATCTACAAAAAATACTTACTTTTAAAAATTACTTTTCAGTCTATCTATTTATTTTTGTCAATATAATCCCGCCCTGAAGAATATTAATTCCCTAGCACTTCAGTTTACTCATTACTCTCGTTACTGTTGGGATGGTATTAGTATATCCGTTGGCTTTAGAAAATTTCGTGGATTACGTTACCCTTGGGCCGCATATTTTTTTCTTCAAATTCGCGTCTCTGGTGAGCATTTTACCGAGAATATGATTGACATCGGGCCATGAACAATAGTAAGAACTTTCTTTGAGTTAAATCATGGCCGAGGTGTTAAAAGTTGATCTGTTAGGAAATCTAATGGAATAGCACGTCCACGATCGTGTACTTCAGGTTTGTGTCTGTTTGGCCATTTCGATTGTTGTGAAGAAGAGGCCACTACACTCAGGTTCATTAATCTTTGCTACCATGAACTGTGGTAGATCCTATAATAGGTTACCTTGGTTACCATGCATCAGTTGAAAGTAAACGATCAAAATGTCTGCCGATCTGAAGTGCTAACTTGTACACCGTTGACCACAGAGCTACTCCTCCAGTTATAACTCCATGATATGGTCATGGACTAGTCATGGAATAGTAACAACTGGCGTTACTGGACCTGCAAAATTATGGGGTGGTGCGTCTGCAATTCTCGTTTCCGGTTTAGGTCTAAACGTTTAGCGCCAATAATATTGGCGGCCATTTTAGCCCATCAAAAGGTAAACATTTAGTGTAAACAGGCGGAAATGGCGACAATGTTTGACGCGTTTTTGTTTTTCGGGGCTTGTTTCACAGTACACGAATTAAACCAAGAGATGCATATCCATCTGGTAAAGAGATAAGCTGTTCTTACCTGGATCTGGAAACCTGTAGTTTCTGACGAGGTAGCAGAGTTGTAGCGGTAGATATCTAGTATCGGCCCTCTGCGGGCTGTGGGGCGTCGGGGGAGTCCCGGACAGGAAGCCACGTTGTAGCTCCCATCCGACCTCGCTTATGATGCTCGCTTTTCGAAAATACGGCGTCACCTCTCGCAGGTACTTGACTGTAACATAGAAGGATGTCACCACTGCGACGACGAGACCAGACCAGACCAGACCAGACCAGGGGACGTACGCAACGAGATGAATGCAGACGGTACGGTACGGCGACATACACAGAGAAAACAGAGAGAGAAAAGACACATGCACCAGCAAGCAAAATTAATGGTAACGTAAAATCCTAAGAAAATAAAACAGACTACAAATAACAACAATAATAGTTACAAAAGAAACAATTAAAAGGATAATTACAATACAAAAGCATTCAAATAGAAAATTAAATTCTAATAAAATGTCTATGTATATAGGTAGGTATACGTATGTATGTGGGAATTGGGAAATGAGTGAGGAGGATTGAGATTTTCTTTATTCTAGATAAAGTGCATAATAGAATTGAAAATTTATTTAAACACAATGAACTAATAAAAATATAATTGACGTAGAAATTCAATAATTAAATTTCAATATTACAGATGTACCTGACTGACGTTAAAGAACACAGGTACAATGAATTCTTTTTTTCTGTTTGCTCTCTTTTATTGATAAAACATATCTCAGTACAGAGAAAGGAAAGGGAATATTAGAGTGGGCATTATACGGCATTCGCATTGAGAATGTGAAAAATTGCGGAAGTGTCAAACACCTTTAACTGTCTATCTACTAGAGGGTTTACAACAGTCCTTCACGAATATAAAGCCGTTACCTATTATAAACCCCTCAAGTTAATAAGTTGAAAATAAAGTATTACAAAGATCCTACTTCAACAACAAACAGAATGGTCTCTTGCAAAAAGGTGTAAAAGATTAAACGTTTCAACTTTAACCTCATACATCTAGAGGCTAGAGCTGTGAAGTACGTATTCAAGAGAGGGTAATGGAAAAGTGTAGAGTTATGAACTTTTACACCACAAGTGTGAAAGCACAATGAATGCTAACAAAAAAGGTTACACACATAAAAACAATAAAGAGAAGAAACGCAAAAATAAGATACAGCATTCCAGTAGAGAGTGAAATATTAGGGTAAGAAATATACCAGTTACATATACACAGTTCCCGAGCCATGGTTAAAAAGGTGCCCATTAATAAAGAGTGCCAGTTTACTTGGAAAACTAGGATTAGGTATGTAAATGTACCCCATGTGTTAAATATAATTAATTATAACAACACACAATTATTTCTAAATGTTTTAATTGAATACGAGATAAAAATATACTTATTTAACAAGAAGTTAATTCATTTTGGAATAGATTGAATACAATCTGTGCAACATGTGTTTCAATGAGGCAACAATTAGCCAAGATTGTCCAGCGCCACACTGATGTCAACAACTATTTAGGAACTATTGATCATAACATTTAATTGGAGAAATGTAACGAGGCTGAGAAATACGAACACAAAACCGAACAGACAATCTTTGTAATTTTAGGTGACCAGAACACGAAATAAAATAAAATTTTAGGCTTCGAATTTGAAATTATTCCCATAAAATTAATTCAAAGAAATTTTACGAGGTTGAGATTTGACAACAACAAATACAAATACGATCACTCATGCCTAATTTGAACCGAGAATCTTCGTAATTTCCGGAGACCTGACCCAAATTCAAGTATTCGGCTTCGACTTTGAAACTGTTTTTCATACAATTCAAATAGATAGATTTAACGAAGTTGAGAACAATAAAGCGAGTACCGACCGATACAATCTTTGTAATTTCAGGTGATTAGAACCAGAAATCAAATTTTCGTCTTCGACTTCCTGGTATATGAACACGACGTGATCCCCAGAACGATGGGAATTTTGACCCCGTGCTACAGATCGTTATGTAGATGTGAAGAAAAAAAAGTAATAAGCTGCGTTTGGTGGTGGGTTGAGACGAACCGTGTGGGAAGATTGATATCATCGCATTCCTTTCAGCTGGAATGAGGAAGGTCAAGATGAATGGCTCACTTAGCTACACTGCTAGAGCACGATGTTTAGCATCTATCAGGAGTCCAGGACCTGGGGTAGCTACCTCGCCATTTGACTTTGAGACGGTTTGTGCAAACCACGAACAAAGTTGCACACGATGAAGACGCGCGAACAACGTGTTACCAACGCAACAACAGACGCAAACAGGGTTGGCTTGGTCTGCTTTATATTTAATACCCCCCACTGAAAAAAAGTTATGTGACCGAGTGGGTACTCTAAATACAAATGTATTTTGTATTTGTTTATTTATTTACTTATTTATTTATTCATGTATTTTTTATTTATTGCAACCCGAATAAGATATAACAAGTCTTTACAGTTTGGTGTTCCGTTATTTTTCGTAAAAACGTTATACTTCAATACTAATTTTGGTTAATTTTTAACGAAGTTTCATTAAAATATAAGTTAATTATTTTTTAAAGTAGGCCTAACTGTTTTTTTTTCTATCACTTGACACAGACGAACTAACCGGAATTACATTGTATTGACTATCAGTGACAATTCAACAAAACTGACAATTTAGAATAACAAAGTGTTTGTAAAACAAAATGTATTTTTAATACCTGCTCAATTGTGATGATTTATGATTTTAATTGATAACTGTCTTTTGATATATTGAAATTTGAGACAAATTTGATAATTTAAATCTAAAAGAACGTAAAAGTCAACACATACTATTAATTTAGGACCTGGCACGATGCTGATGACGATTTTCTTTGATTGTAATAACAAGCTAAGTATTTTTAATAGGCTTAGAACAATTTTTCATCGACGTTTTAATTAAACATCTCAAAATTAAGACATTGCAATGTTTTATAATACCTCTTCCTAGTCCCTGGTGACGAATTTAAACATCAAGATTCCAAAATATTCAACACAATATAATTTCTCTTCTCAAAGCGAGATTTAGAAATTCCAAGATCCCTCCCCCAGGCCCCACAGAGCTACTTTGTCAACAGTCAAAGAGACGTAAATTGGAAGGAATTCCAATAAAAAGTTTCATGAAGGAAGGTAGAGCCTAATAAAATGCTACAAGAAAAAAGTGAAATATTCGAAGGCATTTGTGTAGCAGGGGGTAGGTATCTTCGGCACGTGTTGGGATTTTCACTCAAGATTCTGACTACTGAGTTCTTGCTTAATAAAACAGAGAAACTTATGTATTTAAAATGCAGAAATATGTCATCGTTTCGATAAAAAGCAAAATAAATTGAAATTTTAATAAGTTCCCCGCACCTTATCTACCTTAGAGGAAGATTATAATTTTGTAAGGTCTAAACCTCACTTCGGTGAAACCAAAGTGTCATCAAGCAGAATACAAAACTGTGATACTAATCAATAACTTGTTTAAAATTCGAAGTAGAAAACCATACCTAACAAAGGAGAAACATATTTGACACGAAGCCGAAAACGATGTTTTAACAAAACATATATTTGAAAAATATTCACGTTAAACCGGACAAAAATAGTCGAGAACTTAAACTAAAAAAATCGAGAAGAAATGAATGTGATAATAAAACAAATATATAATTAATAAAAGATAATAAAAGATAACGAGAAAATGAAGAGCCATTTTAATATTCTAGTAACAATCACCAAAAATAAATAAACAAGCAGCCAACATATTCTACTGCACTTCACTACATCCACATCTACCATCTAAACACATCAGCAGGCATGTGTGTGTCTATATGCTCTTGACAAAAATAAGCAAATTGGAATCAAATTTTTACAGAATTTCTACTTATAAATGCACACACATAACAAAGTTGGAATTTTAAAAACAGTATAGCAGTTACAAACGTAAAAAAAAGAGCATAGGTATAGGAACGAAATTCATTCCATTTCCATGGCAATCATTTTTTAGAATGCCTACTTTAACACAGACAGTAAATCACGTTTCGGATGTGACAGCCAGACTACCAGGCAACAAATCAAACTACGTCATTTGCAGACATAAAGCATGGCTTTTGGCAAGGCCACAAGACAACGTTACATCTATAAATACATATATATAAATCGTAATTGTGTAGAGGGAGGGAGAGAGGAGATAAGAAATACCCTGTAAAGTGTAGAAAGTGAGACATATGCCTGTGGGAAACAGTAAGAGGGATAATATAAGTTGTTAACAGTAATAATATAGTGTAACGAGAAATGAAACACTATAGAACAGGTCATTATAAATATTCAAACACACATAATTGGAATAAATAGGCCTAGAGTAATAGTATAATCATACTTATTACATTTTATCAAGTGTGGTTGGTAGAATGCTAGGAACACTGTTAGCTTATTGCAATTTAACAATATGGAAATAAATTCCTGGTCAAAAATGGTCATACTTAAACTTATTACAACCTTTAAAGTTTAAATGTGTTAATTCTTACGGCAATTTGTAATAATATGCAATAGGAGTAACACATTCCTGATCAAGATGGTCGAAACAATAACTATTTTAATTTTATGATTAATGCATAAAAACTGTGTTACGTGACGCAATTTGGAAAGCAGTAAATATACATCTGTTCTTGTAGGTCGGAAAGCTAGCCGACTTTAGGAGCATGACTTCTATAGTAAAACTGCGCTCAACACGATTTAGTTATAAACATAGCACTGAGGAAATATTTATTTTACTTTACAATCCTCATAATCTAAATAGAGCCTACTTTGTTATGGACATAATGCAAATTAGTTTCGTTTCCGATTGAAATAATTATAAAAAAATATACAGTAAACATGATTGTTTGATTCAATTCAAAGTTTTTAATAAACCGGCAAACTATGATACGTTGTGCATACTATTCTGTTATACGAGCAAAAACTATTTGTAATATTGAAAAAATGCATAAAAACACAACAGAAAACGTGAAAACGTGACATCAACTTTCCACGTGATGACGAAGTATAAAGTGACACGTGAGGAAGCATCAAGTTCCCGTCCACGTGAGCTCATATGCCCACACACACACACACCACTCGCCGTCCATGCTATAAATAAGTTCAAAGACGTTCTCTAATGTCTTGTAACGAAACTTTGTATTTGAATATATTAACATGATATTCATACAATTAACAAGAAGATTACCTTTTAGCTGTAAACTTGAAAAACATTACCGTCAGATTCAAAAGCCGCGATTAAGAACGTGCTTATGCGATGCAAATTGGCTAGCCGAGGAATTACTTATAAATTCACTTGCGTTGCATAATTCGTATATGCGTTGCCGGTTTCACAAGTCGACGGTGAAAAATTAAGCATAAAACAGAGAGGTAATCGATTTGCCTTGATGTTCGTTATCAACTTTTAGACCAATTACGTTGGTTGCGTCTGTGGTGAGCACGACAAAATTGTAAGCAACATGCCACATTTTACCAACATGATGTTACATGACTACCGGCTTTGCACTAGCCTACATAAAATAATTATAGGCCTAGAAGTTGCAATACAACAAATATATTTTTGAAAACGCTATAAGTTTTTTTTTTACTAAAACCATAGGTTTGTCCATGAATATTTGTATTTATAATATTATTGTACTTACTTTTTGTATAGGAAACGGTATAAAAATTAAATTTGAAGGACACGGCCCATACAAGTTTTTGAGGGTGAGATACAAAAACAGATGCTACAGAATACAACATGCAAACCGTAAAAGCGAGCTTTTACACATTGGCAAACGATTTAAATAGGTTGGCATAGGAAATGATATAAATTCAAAAATAGGATTGCAAACATGGCAACACCACAAAAAAGTTTAAAAACAATTTTTTAACTTAAAACAACCGTATTGTAGGATATCTCTTTGGCATTAAGCTACTTACGTTGTTGTTTTGAAGAGTATCAAGTTAGTAACATGACTGAATACCACAATAACAGGACCAAACTAGTTATTATTAATTGTGTCTATACGTTGACATCCACGAGTGCTATTCTTCAGCGGCAGCAAGCTAACCTAACCTAACACAAGCTGTGTTTAACGTTCAAAGGGCATTGCGACAGTCTTGCGTGCCATTGGAAAATAAACTCTTGATAGTGAATTGGCAGGTGTTTATATGCTTGCGTTATAGGCATATATTAAACTTTGCATTTCTTAATGACAGCTAGAGAATAATAATGGCGTTTAGGCACTTTATAGTCGCCATCGTAAAACATGCAGAGCAAATTCTTTTGCCAGTATTTTCTACCCCGAGTACGGGGTAAGCTTATTGCGAGACGATTCTCATCAATACATACGTTGTTTATCACATCAAAACAATAACAATACAAAAAAATTAAGTATAAAATGATTCTCAATGAGATGTATTTTCCATAGTGGTGCCACGGCCCACATCGCTATCACCGTCGCAATTGTGTTTAGATTGGACAGATTTTGTTTGGTATTTATAAGGCTATATTTTCATTTCTGTCTCAAATTGAGTATGCAATCAAATTTAAATAAAATTGATCTAGAACGTTGAATTCGTTGCAATAATCGTAACATAAACTACATATTAAAATAAACAAGTAAAGACAATATAATATTATACGCATGATGGAAGCCTAAAGATTATAGTTGATAAATATCGGAATAATACCGTTCAAGTTACATATTAAAAATAAATAAATAAAATTAACTTTTGCTGCGTTCTTTGGTAGAAAAAACTTTCAATCTTGCAATATTTTGGAATGTTTCAAAAAGTTGATTTAATTTATTTAATAATATACAGGCGGGGGGTACTGGGCGATCCCCCGTCAGGGGAAAATTCAACGTTTTGCAATAGACCTAATTTAAAAATTTTAGTTAAAAAAAAAAATAGAAAAAAAAAAAAAAACCCTCGGGGGGAGATTGGAAACAAGAAAAAAAATTTCTGCAGATGTTGTAAGTGAGATGAAAAACAAAAGAACCCCGCAGAATACGGGTACTTCCAAAAATGAACACTCCCTCCTCCTAGCGCCTCGAGACCCCCTAAATTTTTTTCGTGTGAAACACAAGTATAAACCACAACGCACGACACACTCCGACACAATTACTTCTGAGTAAATGAGGTGATATGGATTAAGTAGTTGTGTTACATTGTGTTTGCGATGATTTATTACGCCTTGCAAGATGCGCTGTGCGGTGTGGTCTATTCTTTCGCTTCCGCCATGTCGGGTGAAAAAGGGC